>CAUYRT010097624.1:0-58493 GCA_963574885.1 Lepilemur ruficaudatus
AATCTCACTTCTGGGAATTTACCCAATGGGGAAGAAATCATTATATCCAAAAAACATCTGTACTCCTGTGTTCATTGCAGCACTATTCACAGTAGCCAAAATATGGTATCAACTTAGGTGTCCAATAACAGATGAATAGATGAAGAAAATGTGGCATATAGACACAATGTAATACTCAGCCATAAAATATAATGAAATCCAGTCATTTGCAGCAACATGATGAAAGTGGAGGACATTAAGTTAAATGAAATAATCTAGGAACACAAAGTTAAACATTTCATTTTCTCACTCATGTGAAAGCTATAAAATATGTTGATCTCATTGACATAACAAATAGAACAAAAGATACTAGAGGCTGTGAAAGGTAAGGAGGAAGGAGGTATTGAGAGAGACTTGTTAAAGGATACAAAATTTTAGCTAGATAGTAGAAATTAAGCTCCAGTGTTCTATACCATTATAGGATGGGTATAGTTAAAAATAATATATTATAGTATTTTGAATAGCTCGAAGGAAGATATTGAACCTTCTCAACACAAAGTAATGATAAATGTTTGAAATGATAGATATACTAATTACTTTGATCTGATCACTATACATTATATGTATCAAAATGTTACTATGTACCCCATAAATATGTATAATTATCGTTTGCCAATTAAAAACTAAAGTTAAAAAAATGAATTCTAAAATTTACAGAAGAAATACTGTAAAACCAAAATAGATTACTCATGAAAGATATCAAGAAGCTATAAAATACCAAAACAGAATGTTTTAGTTCCATAAAGTTTTATATATGAGATCTTTGTAAAATTTTCATGAATCTAATAATTCTTACATTATTCAAACCCTTCAAGAGAAATTAAAAGCTATAAAGCTTCCAATAAATTTTATAAAGCTAGTATATGCAAAAATAATGCAAAAGAAAACACACTAGTCTTACTAATTTTACAAATATTCTAAATAAACTATAAGCAACTCCAGCCAAAATATGAAAACTGTAACCAATAGAATTTATTTCAAGTGTTTAATTTTATTCTAGAAAATATAGCACTATAATTCTCCATGCTAGTGAATCAAAGGGGGAAAAACCATATGGTCTTCTGCAGAAATGCCAAAACTACGTTTGATAAATTGCAAAACCCATAATTCCTATTTAAAAATACAACAAAAACAAATGGGTAGAAAATAATTTTAATTAATGATAGTAATTAGGTGTTATTACTTTAACAACAACCGTAACAACAATAAAAAACAGAAAGTAAGAAAGAAAACAGAAAGGGCAGAAGCTGAGAGGGAGAGCTTCAGTTCAGTGTGAATGCTCATTTCCACTCGAGTAATACTCCCTTGTCAATGGCCGTTCCTGAAACAATTTGTCTACTAGGTGATGCCAAGGCTCAGATGCACCTAGAAATATTTTCTGTTTCTCCTAGACTTCTTTCCAATTTCTATTAATTGAAGATTTTACAATAAATAAATAAACACATACATTTAAAAATAATTGGCTAACACAGAGGAAAACAAAGCATGGGGAAATACCTGAAGCATATTTGAAATGTGTTACTATCTTTAACTTACAATAAATATCTGTAGGTCATTTCTAAAAAAATACAAAGTCCCAATAGATAATTGGCAAAGAAATGGTTGATATGCATTTGTGCACCTGTTCAACTTCACTCATGATCACAGACAAGCAAGTAAAAACAATGAGAAATCATTTACACGAAATCAAATTGGTAATGATTTAAAATTCACTTGATTCTTAAAGCTGACAGTGAAATAGACCATCTCTTGCGCTCTGGTTGGGGATGTAAATTAGTACAGCCATTATGGAGAGTAACGTGGGAATATATATTTAAAAAAAAAGATCTGGTAATTTGATGTGTTTAAAATTGACTTAAAATATTCACAAATTATATTCATCACAGCACTACTTATATGAGCATGATAATGAAATTCTTAATGATGAACAAATGGTTAAACAATAGAAATACAGTATAATCCTTTCAGAGGAATAGTGCAGAGATATTAAAAATTATTATTTTGGAATATTTTTAGTGCCCCAAAGAAAAGCTAATGCTAAAATGTTAAATGAAAAAGGTATAATATACAACTCTACGTAAAGCGTTACTATAATAGATACTTCAAATACATGCCCAAACACACACAGGTTCAGAGAGACAGACAGAGAGATAAATAAGACTGAATACATCTGTGCTAACAATTTAAGAGTAAAATTTTAACAATAAAATTCTGTTTATTGTAATTTGGGATGATCTTTATATTTATGTTATATATTTTTAATTGTATAAAATAACTTTAATTTTCTTATAATCAAGAATACAGTTTAAAGTCAATTTAGTAAAGTAGGTGAACTTTGAGTCAACAATTTCTTTCTTGAGATTTCATTCAATGAAATAATCCTTAAGGAAGGCAAAAATATATGCATAAATGTGTTCATTTAAATATTAACTAAAAATTAAAAACAATAATTTTTCAGATATTTGGTATCAAAATTTTTAAAAATAATTTAAAAATCTTGAGCCTACAATTGCCAGCATAGTATATCATAGGTAAAAATAATTTTTCCATAGTATGTTATGGGCAAAAGTGAGTGGTGGATGTGTAGATGACCTGATGGCTTCTTTGAAGCCAAACAGTAACATGTGTTAACGCTGAGGTTTCCATACCAGGTCTAATGACTCCATTTGGACAACTACCTGTATACGGCAAGGTTTTTTCCACATTGTAGCATCTTTCTTATTTAGAACACTTCCGTTTAATCATTAAAGTTCAGAGGCTTTATTAGAAAATGTGGGCCAGTCACCATGGCTCATGCCTGTAATCCCAGCTCCTTGTGGAGGCGGAGGCAGGAAGATTGCTTGAGGCCAGGAGTTTGAGACCAGCCTGAGCAACATAGCAAGACCTCATCTCTCCAAAAAATATTTTTTTTAAGTAGCCAGCTGTGGTGGCATGCACCTGTATTCCTAACTGCTTGGGAGGCTGAAGAGGACAGATGTCTTGAGCCTAGGAATTCAAGGCTACAGTGAGCTATTATCACGCCACTGCACTCCAGCCTGGGCAACAGAGTGAGATCTCATCTCTAAAAAAATACAAATAAAAATAAAAAGATGTGAAAGAAGTGAAAACTGAGCCCACATCCAAGCCTTGTATTCAAAGATTAAAAAAAAAAAATTATTTACATAGTGTATCTCTAACCATATGCTACCTAAAGACAGTGCAAAAGAGCCTGAAAGCTTGAAAACAAAAGAAAAATGTCCCACTTTATGGAAATATCCAAAGTTATGAAAATGAACCATGTGAGAATGCTGTAAACTCAAGCCTGGTACTCCGAGTAGGAACTGATCAAAGAAATCTTTCTCTTCACTTGCACTGAGCATTTCTTTCAAATTTTATGATAGATTAATGCCCTTTAAAGTGCTCACCCCTTTATAATTTGCAACAATTAATTGCAAATTCATCTCTGGATAAAAATGAAGGATAGAAACATTTTATATTACAGAAGATGTGGGCTGAATTTGCAAAATCCTAGCCTAGATATTTTTATTCCTAGAATGGGACAACAGTAGTCTTCACAGTTTCAGTTTTCTGGAAGTTAAAATGGATACAAGGCATAAAAGCCTAACACTGTGCCTGCCAGGTAATTATTTTCACATTTTTTTTTTATTAATGCTGATCTACTGCATATCCACTGACATAATTAGGGCCAGCTTCATGGGCACACAAACTGTGCAGTCACATAGGGAACGACGGTCAGAAATGTACCGTGCTTGATTTAATGTTTTATTGTCACTGTCTTGAAATTCTTAATAATTTTTGAACAAAGACCTTCAAGTTTTAATTTTGCATTTGGCCCCACCAATGATATAGCTAGTGTAGGTCATTATGAGAAATCATTTGATTTTATGAATGCAGTTTGATTATTTTGAGTTGCCACAGTACTATTTTATGGACTCTCGCTTTTATGTAATCAGGGCACGTGATGTAGTCCTGTTAATGAAGTTTATGGCTGTCTCTTTCATATAATCACCATAGGAAGAAAATACATATACGTATAGAGCATCTAACGGATTCAGTCTGATTTTAAAGGAGCACAGTCTTTACTTTGGTAAAAATGATTTGAAATCTTCCTGAAGATTTACACTTGCTTTAGGAAATGATGATTTGCAGTTTATAAAATGAAAGGATGTATGTGGAAAGCACTTTGCAATTCACAAGGTATTATGCTAAAAGTACTTTAATTAATTAACTAAGATGTAAAGGAAATTTTATGCAGTTTCTTATGGCAAAACAGAACACTTGCATATTGGACAGTATAGGAAATCGCAATTATGCAAGCTTCTACAAAGTCATAAAATCAGGTTTTAATTGTAATAGAATAATTATTCATCCACTTTTATCACTTAAGAAATGTTACTAATGCATGTGTGTTTGTTTTTAAAGGACCTACTTTGTAAAAAGTAGAATTCAGTAAAGGGTAGAATTACTTATCTACTGCATTCAAATCTTAAAGGATCAGGATAAGATTTTTGAATTGAATCAGACAAGAAATTGATGGCGAGTACAGAAGAGAGGCATGTTTATTTCTGTAAGAAATCTACAGTGAATGATTTTTAAGGGGCTTCTTTTTAGGACAGAACTTTGCAAACAATTTTTCAAAGTTCCAGTTAAAATGTGCTGCTGACATTAAAATAATAAATGGTATTATTCAAAACATCTTTCAAATATATTCCATACTGCATAGCTGTAAATTGATATCTATACCCAAAATCTTTTTTAAAAAATGTATCACTCTATACAAATTATAGACAAGATGTGATGATATTGAACACATAACCTTGACAATAGTTGTTCTGGCAGTTCCTAAAAATAATCTGTTGTGGAAATGAAGTAACAACTGTTTATTATTACTTTCATAAAAGGCACTACTTCCTTAAAAGCAGAAAATAATAAATAGATAAAAACACTGCCACATATATTGCAGAATTTTGGCAGGCCTGCCTGCCTCAGAAATGTGAAAGGAATCTTAAAATATTTACAAAGTGAACCTCCAATGCATGCCTATAGTAGCTATTTGAAGGGGCTAACCAGTGTGGTAAAATGAGATAAGAGGGGAGGAAGGGAGGAGTAGAATCAGCCTATAGTTACACCTGACCACAAATTTGCAATAGATCTTTATGTCCAAAAATTGGCAGATTGGAGAATTTAGAGGCAACGAAAACAAAGATATAGACATTTGTTCAATTTTTAAGTTGAACTATACTGCTGTAGTACTCAAACTACAGTGAAATGAAGTATGGAAGATTAAAATGCTTAGAATAAAATGTGAACTTTCAAAAATCCTGAAAGGTTTTAAAAATGAAGGTAATATGAAAACAAAAATGAATTCAAATATATAGTACTTTCAAAAAGAATAATGTTTTTCATATAGGTCTTGTATCATTATTTTTTATTAGAAAGATAAAATTGTATGCATTTACAATGTAAAATATATTGTTTTGAAGTAAGTATATATTGTGGAATGACTAACTCTAGGTAATTAATGTATGCGTATTTTTAGTTTTTTCTCTATTTTGACAAGGATATTGTTCTATTTCCACTGCTGCTTTTTGTTAACATAGATAAAACCTGATGGTTTTGTATATTAATTTTATATACATTTTACTAAAATTTTTTATTTGTTTCAACAGATTTTTGTCATTGGATATTCTATGTATAAAACCATATCAACTCTAAGTAAAAACATTATTTTTCTTATTATTCAATATTTATACTTATTTAATTTTCATATCTTATGTCATTGTGTGTAAGATCTAAGCCATAAAATCTATTTTGAATAAGTTTCCATCAATTCCTATTTTCTTTAATCTTTTAATTAGTAGTACTTGCTAAAATATATCCATTTTTGGCTTCTGTTGATAAATCATATAGTACCTTTTATTCGAAAAATGTTGAGTTTCAGGGGATGGTGATCCCCTGAAAAAAATTTGACTCACTATATGTAAATAAATTAAATTTTAATCCTTAATTTTCATTACATACAAAAGAGCACTCTGGATTATTTAAGGTAGTATTGTGCATGGTAATAACTTATAATAAAGAAAATATAGAATAATGTTTTTGTAACTTTAGAAAAAAATTGCCTCAACAAAGCCCACATTTATTTTTAAAGTTTAAAGTTAATTGATATGAATATAGCAAAATAAAGGATATCAGTTTAATGTAGTACATCATGGACAATGTTGACAAATAATAGGATATTAGCAACATTAAAACCAACAAGAGCTCTTGTTATAGCTATTTTGGAAACAAGTTTGGTGATATTTAGTGAAATAATGTATACATTGCATCTTATAATTCAGGAATCCAAAACTTTGAAACTCCTACACAGATTACTAAGTGGATTTCATCAAGGGTTTTTCTATGTCAATTGGAAATTGGAGGCAACCTAGTTGCCTCTCACTAGAAGAATGGATTAAAATTTTTTTAGATGCTTATAGAGGAATACACAGTAAGAGTTAACAGCAGTGAACTGCCTAGACATACAAGATGGCTAGAGCTTGAAATAGCTATTGAGTTTTAAAAAAACAGAATATAAAAGGGATTTATAGAAAAATACAATTAAAATATACACATTTAAAGTAACACTGCACATATTATATCACATGTATCCAAGATACATAGCAGATACAACATATAAAAGCATTGGTAGGATCATGGGGCATGAGCCGCAGGATCTGCTGACCTTGAGTGTTGGGGGTGGGAAAATGGATCCTCTTCTTCAAAGTTTGGAAAGCATTTTTATAAAAATATTTGGGTGCTATTTGTTTGTATATTTTTGAGGGAAGTGCTTGTTTTAAAATGAGTTCAGCCTTATAGAAAAATTTATGTAATAGTTCAAAGAACTCCCAGGTCTGCAATCCTCTATCATCCAGATTATCCAGGATTTTACCGTATTTGTCCTATTAATTCATTAGTCACAAGCTCACCAACCTTCTCCACTTCAGTATTTTTCGTAAGATGAGCACTTTCCCAAATAACCACAATACAACCATCAATATCAAGAAATTAATGTTAATTTATTCATGATCTACCTTAAAGATCCCGTTCAAATTTTGCTGATTACCCCAACAGTGTTCTCTACAGATCTAGAGTCCAACACGGGATTGCTCAGGGCATGTAGTTATGACAACACTCTGTCCTCTTGAATCAAGAAGAGTTTTTCAGTCTCTTCTTGTTTTTATAACACTGACATTTTTGAAGAACATAAATAAGTAGTCATGAGAATGTACCTAGATTCAAGCTGCTATGCTCTTTCCACAAGAACATATTAAAGATATGCAACTGTAGTAAAAATACTGCAGAAGTCGTGCTGTGGTCTTCTCAGTGTATTGTATCAAGAATCATTCTAAGTAAATGTCACCTTATATTGTTTGATTTAATGATATATGCCAGATTACTCCACTAATAAGTGATGATATCACTTGGCATGTATTGAATTGGAGAGCTTATTGCTCTACACCATGAATTTTTTATATATTCATTCATATCACTAAGTGTTAGAGGGTGAATGTGTCCCACCCTCAGTCCTAACCCCCAGTGCCTGTGGATGTGACCATTTGTGGAGACAGGATCTTTACAGAGACAATTTAAGATGAGACAATTATGGTGGAACCTCATAAAATATGACTAGTATTCCTATTATATAAAGAGGAAATTTGGACATAGACGTTTACAGAGGGAAAACACAGAAATAAGATAGCTGTCTACAAGCCATGGAGGGAGGCTCGGAACAGGTATTTTCCTCACAGCCTTCGGAGGTGAAAGAGCCAACCCAGTCAATAACTTGATCCCTGACTTTTAGCCCCTGGGAAATGTGAGAAAATAAGTTTTTTTAAGCCACTCAATCTATGGTATTTTTTTTTTAAGGCAGCCCTGGACAACTAATGCACTCTGGACTGGTGTATTAGGTTATAGTATTTTATCGTTATTTATTTTAATGCCCAAATTATCTCAGATTTGATTAGTCACAGTCTCTTAAAGCTGGTTCCAGTATCTCTTAAACATCTTCATTTATTGAATACTTTCTTAATTTGTGACACAATAATGTTTTTCAGAGGCATCTTACTTTTCTTGCATTGTCCTAGTTATCTCTAATGAAGAACGTCATTCAAAAACCATGATCTAGGTACTCTGTTATTGGGGTGTTGCTTCTTCTGGGACCACTTTGTAGATAAAGCAGCTAGAGGAAAAAAATGTGTGTGTGTATGTGTGTGTGTGTGTTATCCATCTGCTTCTCTCTCTCTTCATATAAATACATAAAAATAAAAATACTTACTAAAATAAGTCTCTATTCATACTCATATATATATAATTTGTATATATACATACACACAAATATGTATGTACACACACATATGATATAAAGTAATTCCCTCTTATCCAGGCAAGATACATTCCAAGACCCCGAGTCAATGAAACTGAGGATAGTACCAAATTCTACGTATACCATGTTTTTTTCCTATGCATATCTATGATAAAGTTTAACTTATAAATTAGGCACAATAAGAGATTAACAACAACAATAATAAAACAATTATAACAACACACTGTAATGAAAGTTTTAAATACATGTGAATGTGGTCTCTCTCTCTCTCTCTCTCTCTTTCTCAAAACATCTTACTGTACTGTATTCATTCCTCTTCTTCTTGTGATCTGTGCATCTGATAACCAAGATAGCCACTAAGTACCTACTGGTGGGTAGTGTATAGAGCTTGTAGACACTGGACAAAAAGATGAATCACATATTGGGCAGGAAGGAGCCAGACAGTGAAAGATCTCATCATACTATTCAGAACAGCACAGAATTTAAAATTATGAATGGTGTATTTCTGGAATTTTTTTATTTAATATTTTCTGACCACAATTGACCACAGGTTACTGGAAGAAACTGAAGAAAAAGGAACCACTGACGGGGGCGGGGGGGGAGACTACTATGTATGTAAATATGTGTATACACTTATTTTGATAGGTATTATTTTGAGAAAATAATGATAACATTTTTGATCAGCAGCCTGTAAGTTGATCCCCAGTAATCCCAACCTCAACTTGGGTACTCACTCCCACTCTCTTGATTCATTCACCCTGAAATAAGCAACTGCCCTGTGCAGAGGCCCACATCTGTGAGCTCAGATGTGGATTTGTTTTCCTACCCCCTAATGGAGTATTCAGATGAGACTTTAGCCTGAACCAATAGCTTGACTACAACCCCATGAGAGTCCTTGAACCAGAGGCACTGAGCTAAGCCATAATGTGGCAAAATGTGGAAATCACATTTCTGATCTCCAGGAACTGGGAGAGGGTGTTTATTGTTTTCAATCAGAGTGTTGGGGTAAAGTAAGAGTTTTTTAATGCAGTAATATTTAACTAAAACATCATTAATGGTAGAGTCATAAGTTGCCTCCTAATTAAAAAAATCTAGTGCATTCATAAGTATGTATATGTTTCACATATATTAAATATCTCATATTTACCACTGTATTTTAGTTTATGAGTAATCATATATTTAAAAAACAGATTAATCTATCATAAATAACAAAGTTATAAGAGGAGGATATGTTCTTTCAAGTACCTGTATGCCCTTGGATCATCCACGGAACTTCATTGTGCTTCATTCAGCTTTGTCACCACTCAGATGGGTAATATAACTAACTGTCCTTACATCTCATGAGACTCTTGTGAGTGCAAAGATCACTGATGAGGAGCAGCACTGGAAAGTTAAACAACTATAAAAAAGCAAAGTGTCTTCATTAGGTGATTTGTAAAAGTGTCTCATACATGACATTTGAACACTTGTAGTTACCTAGCATACATTGCAAACAAATAATCATTAGCATAATCATTGCATGACATTAATTTTAGGTGACTTTTACCAAGGCACCTTCTTTCTCTACCAGCTTAGCTCATCAAAGAGTTAGATTTACAATGCCACGTGTAAAGACAATATTGATCTTCAGGTATCATTTAACTTTATTCAAGCTCAGTGCATATATGCAAATGAAATAGAAACTAGACTGAAAATGTACATAAAAATTCCCATCACTGTTAAATTTTAGTGTTATTAACCTATTCTAGAATATAAAATGATGGACAATAGAAGGCTATGAAGGCATCAATTTATTCAAGGTTAAATCTGTGAACATTCTTCCAAGCAAAAATAATGTTACTATTAGATAATGCTTCATGGCATCCACAATTAGTATATAATTTGGAGTGTATTCAGGTAGTCATGCTACCTAATTGATTTCATAAGCTATGTTCACCTTAGTAATAGTTGCACTGTGGACCTAGATTGACTTTGTTCCTCTTTCAGAAGTCACATTCCTATTTAGAAGGAAGGTTTAACTACAAATTAGCAAGCTATGAAATATTTTTTAATTTATTCCATGAAATATGTAGTGACCTGTCTTTAAACATCATTCTAAATGATCTGTTACATGGTAACTTAATTCGTTTCTCCTTCGACTTTGTTTAAAGCAAAAAGTAGGAAACCACTTGACTTACACAAAGGATTTGTTACTCATAATTTGAGTCATTGTTGTCTTAAGACTTTAATTTTTTTTAACTATAGCATAATTAGGCCTGATATGCTTGGTATAAAAATTGCTATGCAGATATGGGGTATAATCAAACAAAAATTTACAATATGTTTTATTTGCTTGGGATCTTGCCTAGGATGACAAGGATACTGATGTAGAAATCTAGAAATAAAGTGATCCAGTGTATGTATGCAATGGTTAAATCGTGATTCACATAATCCCCCATCATAATTTATAAGGCAGACAATGCTGATATAGGGGAAGAGGTTGGAAAATAGATCTTAGTAGTAGTGTGTGCTAGATGTTATTAGGGAAATTTGACAAGATCTTCAAAGAAAGATGATTTCAAGAAGAACTGAACACTTCCGAGTACAAAAGGAAATAAAGTATAAAATTAAGGAATTTGAAGTTGTAGAAAATGAAACTATAGCTCAATATCAAATGGTCAACTATACAACTGAAAAATTTATAAAATTCTGCTTAGAGGCAAGTACTAAAACAATGTCTGCCCTTTTACTCCTCACTAAAACTCTGTGCATAGTTAAGGTAATACATAGCAAATCTTTCCATGTGGACAAAGTGGCTCTAGGGACAGAGACAAAAGCTATACCTAGCCCAACAAAGCTTAACAGGGCAAAATACCCACAATTATTTTGAAAGCATGAGAGTGAGAGTTTGGGGGATGGCATAGAAGAAAATGCAAGAAAATATAGCAAATTTATTAAGTAGATCCATAAAAAAGCAGAGTATAGCAATTGGTGCATAGAACTGACTTGAATTAAGTAGATAAACAGTCAAGTGTTTTAAAGAGTCATTCTGTCAAAAGAAGCACTAGCCCACATCAAACATTGTGCCTCTTGGAATAAAACAATAATTGGCAAACATTCAATAGGCAAAAAGATCTTTGGTTCTCAGTGAGGGTACAGGCCACGATACTCAATTCAGTTGTAGTCAGGGAGGCTAATAGGAGAGGAGGACCCTCCTAGAGCAATGAACTGAGGACCACCCTTCTCAGGGAGAATTGGCGCTCGTCAAAACACATTCAGCTTCCCCAGGGTAGGGGGCCCTCACCAACGTCTGCCTTCTAGTATACTAGAATTGGTATTGTTGTGTGTTTCCCATTCTTCTTTCTGTGTGTGAGTACTCATTGTGATTATTCTCTTTTTACCTATTGTAAGATAGAATACTTGTCTTTTTGTTTATAATTCTTAAGGGGATCTAGAGAAGGGATGAATTTAGACTGGAGACTATCATCCATCATCTCTGATTAAAGGGTATATATTTACAAAGATCCTGAACATTGAGCTTGATTCCATGGCTAGTTGGGACTTCTGGTTTATCTTCCTAAGGTAAAAGTGAGGAAAATTCTATTTGTAAGAGACAGCAAACTGAATATTTGGTGATAAGAAGAGAGAACTCTTGTAGTCATTAATACTGCTCACAGATACTCTACCTTCCTCTCCTGGCTACACAGCAGGGCTGGATTTCCAGTTGGTCAGAATAGTCCTTCACAGAGATGAAATCAACTCCCATAAAAGATTATCTGGTTTCAAATTTTTAAAAATATTATTATACAATAATGCCTTCTTTAATAAATCCTTCTTCCTTTAGTCATCGTTTTCCTGTCTTTTAATTGGTGATAATATTTGGGGATCATTTGTAGCTCATACTATTTGCTCCCTACTGATCTTTTCTAATTTTATGGCTTCAGCTATCAACTGGACTTAAGATGAATATTAATTTTCAATCCAGATTCTCAAACTCAAATAGCCAATACTTAATAGGCACTTCAAACTTGTTATTTTACCTCATTGAATTGATTATTTTATCCCTGCAAACATGGTTATCTTCCTAAATTTCCCCTGTCATTGACAATCACTGACACACAAAAACCATGGGATTCACCTAGATTATGTTTTGTATATGTCGTTGCTCACCGAATCATGCCGATTTTGTTTATTAAGTATCTCTAGATTGCATCAAGTGTCCTCTGCACTCACTTTTACTTAACTCATGAACTTATGACTTTGTCATCTATTGTAGTCCTTGAACCAAAGAACTCAAATTATTCTTAGAGATTGAAAAGGAACATCTCAATTATAATAAAATGCAGCAAATTCTATAATGGAGAATTGAGGGAGATAACATTGTGGAATAACATCTGAAATCTACTTCACTTTGATATATAGGAAACTCTTCAGAAGCATTATGCTTTTATTCATTTCACAGATATTTATGAAGTGAATTTTCTATGACAGATCAACCTTTTCCTTTGTATCAGGCAACTCTACAGTAGACTGGGATACAGTGACAGATATGATCAGACAGCATCCCTCTTGATGAATAAAAAGGTGGAAAATAATGGTGTGGAGTATAGTAGCAGAAAAAACATCATTCCCTGGAAGTGTAATAGGACTGGAATGAAATGTACTTGATTGGAAACTATGAGACGTGAGTCTGAAAATATCAGTGTTAGACTAGATTATGAAAGATCTTGTATACCTTGCAATTGTTTTGGAAGCATATCCTTATAACAACATAAAGCCTAAGAAAAATAATCAACTTCTGGAGAAAGTGTGACATGGGATGGTGACTTATGTTCCAGCCCTCAGGGACAAATAAATTCATTTAGTTTGATTTAAGGCAGAAATGTCTTTACATTAAGATGACATTTTTATAAATTTAGTCAAAATAAAAACTGAAAAGTGCGATTAGCCTAAAAAAATTAAATGGAATAACAGTGAGACAAACTTTACCCAGATCAAATTGTACCTTATTCAGGAGGGTACGGAACATAGAAATAAGTAAAAAATGAACACTATGAAGATCAAGAGAATAAAGCAATGAAAGCTAAAATTTATCTGTTGGATTTTTTATAAATGGAATAATCTTTTAATTTTTCACACTTTGCAAATTTTCCAAAATGCAGATGTTTTCTTTTATAATCAGGAAAAATAAAGATATTAGTAATTGTTTTAGGACTCAAACGGACTTTCTAGGAAAACAAGTATTGGATGAAATATAAATCATTTCTTACTATACTTGATTTATCTTAAGAAAAAAATAGTCATATTAAAGGAAAATGTATATGCTCATGGCTTCCCACCCTTTCTACTGAATTATGACCTACTAAATGTAATTATGTCTCTTATTCTTCAGATATTCAAAAATATTAGGCTAGATGGCATGTTTCTATATTTTTATTAAGCTGAGGGACTTACAATTGCATATAAAGAATGGGTAGAGAAAGTTGAAAAGAAGGAACAAAACAAGAAAATGCTAATATTGAATCCACATGATCTTGAAAATATTTAGAATCTAATAATAAATTTCTGGTCAAGTTTCCCTGTTTTAGGAAAAAAAGATTTACAAATTTTTGAAAAATTCTGAGTTTATACATATGTTCTAAGTAAATAACCAACACTATTTGTCATCTGCCAATCATTTTCCTTGAGTAGACACTAATATGGAAAATTATAAAGGTTTAAATTTATAGATATTTTTAAATTTATACAAACCTTTTGCTTGCTGTAATGAAACCGAACTACTTGGCTGATTATTTTAAATTTAAATTTTAACTGTAGTTTGTACAAGGATATTTTTCCTGAAATATTTTAATATATTCTCATGTTATTAGCAAAAATAAAATGCTGATAACATGTCAGGTCTTTATATTTTTAAAAATTTAATTTTTTACTACTTTCATTTGAGTATGAATAAAATGTGGATCACTCATTATTGACAGTGATTTAAAATCTTAGACCTGAAAAAAGGACAAAAGAAACATAAAACTTGAAGTATATTTTAACCATAAGTATAATAATTTAATGAGTATGAGACCATAGTAAGCTTCAAGGCGTAGATCCCTGGGGAAGTACTGTGTAGGTCCTAAGCATCTAGAAGAATAAAGCAAGATTCAACAGATCCACAGATTTCAAATTCAGCGGTGTGTTGAAGAATTATCTCTTTTGACACTAGACTGAGAAAACTAGGTAGAGAATGTCTCTGAGGAACAGCCCTTATTCAGCATGTGACAAGCAAGGGGAAAATATATTATATATGTATCTTTGTGTTTGTTCACACTATATCGTACAGATCTAATTCTAGCTGATGTGCCCCATGATGAAAAGGAAAACAAACATGCACGCACGCGCACACACACACACACACACACACACAAAGTGCATGCACACAGACACACATAAAAATAAGAGAAAAAGAGCCAAAAGATAACATATCATGAAATCTTCTATAATATGATTGTCCTTGGTATTTTTTGTTTTTACTTATACCCTGGTGTCTTTTCAATTTTTCAGATATCAAAATAAGGCTTTTAAATTCTTCTTTTGTAAAATATAAGTGTTCTCTTTCTAATGTTTCGTTTCGCCTCAGTCTCAAAGGACAACCAGAGAGATAGAAATGAGTTTTTCATCTTTTACTCTTTCCTCCTTCCAAAGAAGATTTACACAAAAATTTATCCTCATCCACAATAGCACCAAATGCTCATCTACCACTAAATTATTCCAAAAATAATATGGTTAGTTATATTTTATCTATTTATGTAATAAATTTATGCATTTATATTTTATATGTTTATATGTGGTGTTTTAAATGTTATGGTTGGTGATATTTATGCAGACATTCAAGGATGATCATATAAAGAATTATGAAACCAATATTCCTGTGAACACACACAGACACATACATACATACATGCACACACGATTGGTTGATTGGAGCTTCAGCCATAAATACAGTGATTGAAATTCTTTATGGTCTGTGCCTTCTTGCCCATATTTGATTGATTGAAAAAGGAACAGTTAGGCTTTGCCTAATTTGTTGTCATTCGTGGTATTTATAGGTGCTATCCTAGTTGTTAATGATGAAAAATTCAGTGAATTCAGTATTTTGCTTCTGACTTTTTTTAACTTTCATTTTTTATGTAGCTGATCAGTTTTTGACTCAGTGATTTAATCAAATAAAAATGAAAGTCACTGTTTATATAGCCATGATCTTAACCAACAAAATTTGGAAAGTTGCTGAAAAATGCTAATTTAAATATTTTTAAATAATTTTCATTAAGCTGCCAGTATGTGTTCTTTTGTCATTGTAACCCTTGTCATTGGCTATTCTTTACTTATTACTGCAGGACACCAACTTTCTTGTCAAATCCTGTGTGTGATTTCTGAGATTCAACAGAGGTTTCAAATATGCTTCTAAGAAAGTACATTTACTTATAACCTGTTCAATGGATGCTTTCTGTGATTAATACAAATGCATCCACCTGGTTTCAGATTTGTTCAATTATTATGTTGAAAAGGGGAAACTAGTTTTGTTTTTATGCTACCCTAAATTAGAGGATAATTAAAGCTATTCTGCCTTCATCTCCACCATTTTCGAATCCCAGCAACCGCTTTCTCAGATTTTACTGATGTCTTAGGATCCAGCCATAGGCTCAAAGACAAATTTGAGTGCTAGATACACCAGGCTGTATTTAGAATCACTCGTTTTTGATGGGTGTATTTTTGTTACTCTGCTAGCTTTTTACCTAGCCTCTTTGTTTTAGGAATCTTTTTCTTTGAGGTGGAGAAATGCAAAAGGACTACTGGGTAGCATGTTCCATAAATCCTCAAGACATGAATAGGCACTTTGGATTTGCTTTGGTGGACACAGCTTGGATTCTCTACTACACATCGCTGAGGTGTTAGATTTCTTAAATAAATATGACGATCATTCTTTCAACTAAATATGTGGCAATTTATCTCTCTTCAAATATTTATTCTTTTCACTGGGAAATACAGTCTCTCTCCTGAGTGTTACTAGAACTGACTGGCTTGGCCCTGTTATTTTCTACCCAACCTAATCTTTATCTAGGTTATCTCACTTATTTTTAATTTATTTTCTCTGGTAGTATTATATGCAATTTTATAAGCATTAAGAATATAATCCAGTGAATAAATGGAAGAATTAATCAACCCTTTTCCTTCAACAATTTAGATAAGTCACATAACAGCTCAACTTACAAATAGGTGAAATGTTGTAACTAAGAAGCAGACATAGTAATTAAAATAAGACAATATTATTTTGGGGGATTTAAACTTTAAAATATATATACATCTCTTCTGTTATGATTAGGTTTTACCAGTGGCGTGTTCATTAAATGTTTAACAACTGGCTTTCCATAGAGAAAAAGCTCTGATTTGTACTACTTGTAAATTTCCATTGTGTAAATACTCCCACATTGACTGATTTCAAGCTACCAATATGATGTCACTGTGCATACACTTGGGAAGAAATGTGCAAAATCAGCTATTCCCTGCTGGTGCCAACCAGTGTGAGCCTATTGCAAAGGGCCATTGTTTGGTATTATACATATTACAATAAGTATTTGCAACGTTTCCATTTTTAAGCTAATGTATTTTTAATTTTGAACTATAATTCCATGTATTTTAAGTGCCAATGCTATGAAATAGCCTTAAAATGTCAATCACACAGGAGCCTGCAGCAGCAGATAATAAGAATCCTGTATCCTGAACATCAAAGGTAAACATTTCTATAAGTATAATAAGCAAAAAATGATGGGACAAACTCTATGAGAATCATAATGTATATCATGATGGTTACACATGGGGGTGTAGGTATTCCTTAGAAACTCAGTCCCAAGTGATTGTCTTAACATATGTAAAAATGGCCTAGATATAAATTGCATTGCTTAGAAAATAATTTAATATTGAACTCAATTCATTTTACAAGAGGAAAGAAATTATATTGTGTTTAGTAAAATCTTAAAAAAGAAAATTTCACTGCTCATGAAATTCTGGCTCTGACTTTCACAATTTTTTTTTCAATTTTATGATTCAAGTACAATCTTTCAATTATTTCTTTTGGAAGACCTGTAATGCATGAGATATAGCAAATTAATAGACTAGAAACTTTTAGTTATAGCCCTGTCACATTTACTTCCTTCAATAAGTCTGTTGTATGATAAGATATAATTGTATAGGATTTAAGATATCAGAGAAAGAGCCCCCCTGAAATTATTCTGGTTTATGCATTTTCATGATAATATTATAGTCTGTCAGGCTTAGAAAAGATATTACATTTAGTTTATTGCATGTATTCATTCCATACCTAGATGGGTATCTTTTGAAAATTCAAAGTATCAAGAGGAAGGTTAGACACTAGAACTTCAAAAAAACTTAAAAAAATGCTGAGCCATTAGTGTTGAATCTCATACCTACATTTGTCAGGACAGTTCCTTTAGAGTAGCTTTCATTTGAATTTTGATGCACACACTCTCTTTCTCTTCTACTCCTCTCTTCATTGCTATCTTGCCGTCGAGATTATAAGCACAAGTCCCAATCAGTTTATTTTCCACATTCCTGGTGTTGACATTCCTCACTCCGTTCCATGTGGGGCTTCCCACCGCCTGTATCCTCTGCCACAGACTCCTCTCCCCACTGCGTACATCTACCAGTCATCTGTTCTGAATTAAGATGAGCCAAGAAAAAGTAATTGGATGACTACAGAAAAGAGTAGGAAATTATTGTGAGAATCCTGCCTGTGATTACGACCGTTGTGTTATAACATTCATCCTGTTAATGTTTTGACTTTGTTCTTGTTTCAACATTTTTACACAAATTTTGGACTCGACTAAAAGAAAGAGAGAAGTGAGACCGTTAATATGACTCCTATATGACGGCATCCGCACTTCAACTTTGAATTGTTGTATAGATTTAAAAAATAGTGAAAGGAATAACTTGAATGTCTGTTGAGTGTTTCACTGTGTTTTAATGCTTTGGAAGTTTATCCACAGTTTGCATATGAGCCTTAAACAGCCTTTGGCGGGAAAAGAGATTAAGTGTGAGAAATTGCATTTGTAAGCTGAAAGAAAAAAGTGAACACTCTTCTTTTTTATTTGTAATAGAGCACTGGTAAAAATGTGTACTTAATATTTACCCTGTGCCTTATATTTCTTCTAACATGATCTTTTAGCCTCAGTTCTATAACATGGTATTTTTTACTAAGGCAATTCAACTGTTAGAATGTGCAATCTGGGTCTCACTTATATTTATTTCAAAAGTTTAAATAATTCTATTGAGTTAATAGAATCACCTTTACCATCTCCTCACTAGTTTGAAAGCTTAAAAAATAATTTAAGCCATCATGGTAAAATGTGGTATAGAAAGCAATTAAAAAAGCCGAATGGGTTTTAGCATTTGCCAAAAATATATATTTGTTGTGCCAGTGCAACTCAAGTAGACCATAATAACCTGTTGGGGTTAGAAAGTTCATGCCAAAAGCAGATGATTTCCCTAGAGTCAATCAAAATGATGGAAACATTGGTGCAAGATCACAGCTGAGCAGGTTCAGTCCTCTCTTCACTAGCTACAGATGGCATGTAATTTAGGAATGCCCATTTGGTGAAATTTACCAGTTCCTCTAGAGATCACACATATGGGTTTGCATTTAAAAAGCAATTGCACCACGAATAGCTTTTTAAACAACAGATGTAAGTATTGACAGTAAAAGGATGTCCAAAAAGCAAAGTACATTCACATAAGAAAAAAGAGAATTTACGTTATACTTTACGACACTTTACATGATCTTTTAACTTAAAACTAAAGGGAAATAATTATGAAATCAATGTGTCCAATGTTTGCTAAGCTTTCCGAAGTAGATACGAGATTCTATCTTCATGCAATGTTAGTTTTTGGTATTCTACTTCTTTTCCCACATTCATATATCACAACTGCATTCTTAAATCCCCAACGTGTGCAGAAGTACTTACAGAGGAGTTTGATGTCTGTGAGTCAGTCTGTGCTCTCTGCTTTTGACAGCATTGTTTTTCTCGGCAAAAAGTTCACACTGGATTTGTGAAAATTCCATTGTCATTTAAAAATTGAATGTACCTGTGCATCTAACCGTACACAAAGGAGGATATTTGTGTTTAGAGATGAGTTCACTAGTTACTAAAGGATATTAGTTATAAGTTGTGAGGTTTCCAATTGCCTGTCCTTTATTGCTTCCTTTAAAGAAGGAAATTAATCGTGTGAAATTGCCTTGCTGGTAAAGTGATACCAGATTGCAATGGCAGCATTGACCTAATCTAGCAGTAAAACAGGCAATCACATCCTCAGTGAACACTCATAGAAATATTTGATTTCAGGAGTGTGCAGGACCAAAGTTTCCCTGGAGAAACACGCACATAATTTCTATCCTTATATTCAACTGCAGTTTTGGTTTCTGGAGTTCTTCTGTATAGTGCAAGCTTTCCTTGTTTTTATTGAAGGATAATCCTTTGTACCTCACAGTACAATCCCATATGGAAGGAAATTATAATTAAAAGGTTAGGTTTGGACATCAGGCTTTTGACACTGATTGTTTCTTGATTGAATAAAGTACAATGTTACTTTTTCTTCCAGTCCCTGATGCAGTGATGTGCTGGAATACTAATAGCTATGCAAATGATGACATTAGCAGGAAGATCCCATTTTTCTGGCTGCTTATTACTAGCATCAGGTGAAAAATAGTGGGAGATTGGATTGCTTTTGTTTGGAGGTGCAAAGATGGGCAATTGGTGCTATCCCAGGAAGCAAAGGAAAATGAAATTGCTTGTACAAAGGGATGAACAGATTCAGATTAGTACTGAAATATTTATGACACCATTATATGGGTGTAGTGAGGATGCAGAATATGGAATGCCCATAAAGTACACATTCAAATAAGAGAAATGCTGTTATCTTGCATCTTTCATACTCAGTCTTATTTTTGTACTGGATATTTACACAGAAACTACAGTATTGTTCAAGCTGTATTAAATTTGTGTATTTAAATTAATTCAAGTGTTTTCTTGTTTCACAGAACAGACTATATTAGAAGTATAAATGCTTTTGTATATTGCATATATAAACATAAATGCAATTGATTAGTGTATGCCACAGCGTGCTAACTGCTACTTGTACAGTCAGACAAAGAGCTCTGATTTTAGAAATTTACAATTTGAGAAAACAACAAAACTAAATAAGGCTTTCGCTTTAGATGGAAAATTATCAATTGTTTTTATTAAGCGTGGAATAATTTATGTGTAGTTGCCTGCATAAAGGAATGTATATTACAACAAGTTTGAAGGAAGAGAATGTCTGCAGAAAGGAAGACAAACTGAAATTCCAGGCATGCAGAAAACTCCAAAGGTAAAACATAGAAAATAATTGGGTGAATAATCAGAGATGAGGGATGGGGGTGGAAGTAGCTTAGCAGAATAAAGTTGCTTCGCAGTGCTCCCGGTGCTGCAAGGGGCTGTTGTGGATTATTTGAAGGTGCAATTTTTCCCATACTTCTGATGACTCTGGGTTCTCTCTATTGCTTAGAGGCAGACTGTCAAATCAGACCCAGAAAGAAAATATATACATTTTTGGACTTTAGATTTTAAAAATGGCATTTCAGGTATAGAGAAAAACTTCGGTTTCAAAAGTGACATTTCAGGTGTAGGAAAAGACTTGAAAATAATCAGACAGGACAAATATTTGCTTCCAATCCCCTTTTCTCTACCTGTTTTCCTCCTTCCCCAACACACACACAAGACATAGAGACTATATGAAAGTCATTTCAAAGAGAGAATGAAAGTGGAAGGTAAAATAATGCAGATAGTTGCTGGTTAGTGCCCCGAGAAGAGATCACGTGCCCACCCGCCCACGGTGGAGAGGCAGCCGTGGCACAGCAGGGTGGGGTGGAGGCCGGTTCGGGATGGTCTCATGCAATCTGCTCCTGGATGGGGAACAAGAACAGCCCTTTCTTTATGCCTCTGAATGTGGCCTGAACTAGCAGCCCTAGATGTCTATTCAGCAAAGATAAGGTAACCGTGCGGTATTCAGACGTCTGCTCTCAGGCCACATAAATATTCCACAACCTGGATGGCTTCCTAGGGAGAAGTTGGGAAAATGTGAAGCCACTATTGATCAAATTTGTCCTGGAACAACTGAGGAAACCCTCAAGCAACTGAGTTTATCCTGAACTAAAGACACTACGTTTTCATCACTAGATAAAATGGCTCATTATAAAAATTTAACTTCGGTTAGAAAAAAAAAAGTTATGTTTTTACACAGCAAACTGTATGAATGAAGAATTTATACTTCTTATGTAAATAAATCAGTAAATAAGCATTTTGGAACACAGCTGTGATTCCTGATTACAATTTAATTGTGGAGCTGAAACTGGTGTACATAAGACAATGAGCGAACCGTCAGTGTGGTATGTAAGTAAATACCACAGCGCGTAATGCAGACAACTGATACTGTGGCCATTTGGAAAAGAGAAGATTAGTAAAGTTTAGAGAGGTCACAAATGGCTTACTGGCAGTTCTGAAAATATGGCTGTGACTTGTACAGTGACAGCATTTGAGGATGGAAGGACACAAAAAAGGATAGCAGAGAGACTAGACTACAATCACCATGAGGAAAAGGGCTGCGTTTGCAATACTCAGACTGAAACCTGGTAGGCAAATTATTGATTTACACTAAATATGATCATTATAAATTCCAAATATAAAAGAATTAGCCCCTGTTTTTTTTTCCAAAATCTGCAGTACTGACATTTTGGACTGGACAATTACTTGCTGTTTGCCACTGTCCTGTGCATCGGAGGATGTTTAGCAGCATCTCTGGCCTGTACCCACTAGACACCAGTAGCAACTCCTCTCCCTCAAGTCATGATAATCTGAAATGGCATTGCTAAATGTCCCCTGGAAGATAAAAATCAATCACCCCCTACTGAGAACGTCTACATCAGCCTGACAAGGAAATGGGAAAATGAGGCATGATAGGTTGAATAACTGGAGATATTTTTGTAGGTACCACATTGCACGCTTTATATTGCTGAGTCATCGCTTTACTTCCTCAATGTGGCACCATTTATTGAGTTCATAATCTGATCTAGGCATTGTTTTAAGTGCTTTGTAGTAAGTATTTAATCTCTAAAACAGGTATTACTAGTTTTATTTTGTAAACAATGAATTGCCAGAAGTCACACAGCTAAGATTTGAACCCAGCTTTGTCTGACTCAAAAGCCATACTCTATAGTAGTCAATACTGCTTGTCTATAGTATTATAGGCTTATGGTGTAGTAAGATTTTTAGATAATATATTTATACATACATGTATGTCTATCTGTAGAGTGATAATAGATAAATCAAATAGACAATGGATAGGTAGACATGCATATTATTTGCTTCATGTCTTATGATACAGAATACATTGATTACCTTGAAGATGAGATTATCTGGAATGAGATGTGTCTCTCAATTACTACCTGAGCCATATTAATCTTGCTTTATTCAACTTGAGTACAGTGTTGACTAATACTTAAATTAGTTCCAGTTTGCTTGATTTCACACTCCATAAAAGTTAATGCTGGCTGTGTCTACACATACAAAGTGGAGATGAAGTGATTATTGCAAAATCGTAAATAGCTGACACACATTCTGCTGTTGAAGAAAGGTAGCCTGGTAAGCCTGAACTATTCAGATTGGTTTTAAACGTTCAGCTGTTTCAGATAATGCCTCCCTGTACTATTTTAAAGCCATAATATTACAAGACAGAAAATGTTAATTGACCCTTGGTGAATCTTATTATGTGTTATATTTATCTCAGAGAAAGAAAGAAAGGAGGATGAAGTGAAGAGAAGAGCATTTCTGACACTACTTTACAGCTAATCTTAAAGTAACACAACACCAAATCTCATTTGCATATGGGAAAAAAAGAAGTCGTGAGAAATAAAAATTGGTGGAAGGCTCCTCTGAACCGTGGATCCTGTTTTACTCCTGTTGGTGCCTTAACTAAGATGACTACTGACTCCTTCAGTTACTTTAAAGATGGCCTCCAAGGTGCCCAGCTCTCCAAAGGTAGAAAATTTAACCCTTTGATGTGGAATGACACAATAAACTTTTTAATGTAGGTGACACAGGTTATTCACATCAGAAGGTAGCCCAATAGTACTAGACTCTGCGACTCTCCCCCTTGAGTTTGGAGCCCGTGCCATGCTGTCCTTCCATCACTTTGCTTTAATTCCCAGTTTTAACCCTATTCTCTAACTTGTCCCTTCAAGCAGGGGATCTGATAAGAAATCTGCTCCAAATTCCAAAAAGCTTCCATATTATATATCATCTCCCTTTTTATTTGCTTGTTAGTCTAAAATAGTTATCATGAAGTGAATCTTATATTGCCTCTCCTTCCATAAAAGTGGTGACTGTGCAGTGGTTAAGAGTATGACCTCCACAAATTCACTGGGTAGATGCAAATTGTGGTTCCATCTTCGCTATTTGTATATCCTTGAACAAGTTATTAGACCTCTGAACTGCAGTATCCTCATCTGTACAATTAAAATAACAATAATATATAACTACATAGGAATATTGTGAGGCGTAAATAGGTGAATAGTGAAAAAATATTTATAACAATGCCTATAGTAAGCCTCTCTTAGCATTTTCTATTTTGTATCATAATACTAAAGAAACAGAAGTTCCAGAGCAGAGATACATAGACAGCTTGAGGGTTTGTGAGGACAAACAGTTTATATTATAATATTAGTAGGCTTTAAGCATACGTATGTCTGTTCTTTCTATTCCAACAAATATGCATGTAGAAAACCATTTATAAATTTTAAATGCTATGAAAGTTTTTTTCAAAAATACCAATTATTCTCAATACCCTAGAAAGCATTAACACCTAATGTTCATTTTTTAAATCACCACGTTAGTGGCATAAATATACATCTTTTACATTATTCCAAATACTTTAGAAAATTTACTTTTAGAGAAAGTGAATAATATAGGTATTTCGTTAAATAATAAACTGTTTATATTTACCAAGTTATTTTCTTACTCAACTCACTGTTTCTCTAAATCCATATGTAAAGCAAAAATTACAGCCTTTTTTGTCTTTGTATAAAAGTTCCCAAGGTTGATGGTTTCTGTGTAGAAGAACGAGAAAATTTTTCTTATTCATGAAATAAATATAAAAGAAGCTTTCATACATAAAAATTCAGGTAGTAAGTGAGAAACTCCAAGTCATGACTTGTGTATATTGTTTGACTACATTTATTTCTTATGTCTAGTTTTATTTTTCAAATTTACTTATTTACTTTAAAATTTACATATAAAATTATATGTGTTTATCATATATGGCATGATGCTGGCATAAAAACAGACACATAGACTAATGAAACAAAATAGAGAGCCCAGAAATAAGTCCACACATTTATGCCAAACAGCTGATTTTGACAAAGGTGCCAAGAACACACAAAGGGGGAAAGATAGTCTTTTTAATAAATGGTGGGGGGACAACTGGATATCTATAAGCAGAAGAAAGAACTTAGATCCTTATCTCTCCCCCTATACAAAAATCAACTCAAAATGGACTGAAAGGACTTAAATGTAAGACTAAAACTATGAAACTACTAAAAGAAAACATAGAGGAAAAGCTCCAAAACATTGGTCTGAGCAATGATTTTCTAGATACGACCTCAAAAGTACAGTCATCAAAAGTAAAAATAGACAGATAGGATCATGTCAAGCTAAAAAGCTTCTGCACAGTAAAGGAAACAACACAGTGAAGAGACAACCTGCAGAATGGGAGAAAATACTCTTATATCATCTTCGATTTTCTTACTGTCTACACTTTTCCCTCCCACTTTTAATTTAAAACCTTTTGAAGCTTAAAGAAATTTTCATATAATAGTATATTAAACACCCATACTCCTAGATTTAGTAATTAACATTTTATCTCATTTTCCTAATGTCTATCTACCCACCTACCTATCTATCGTTAACTATTTAAGATAAGTTGCATACATCTTAATATTTAACCCTAAATATACATCAAGTTCTAAAAATAATAGCATTGCATTTGCTTCTTTTGTCTCTTTGACCTCTTTTTGATGGAACTGTCTCACTACATCTCTTTTATTAAAAAAGGACATTGAATTTTGAAGAGAACAGAGCAGTTACCTTTAACTATCCCACAAGCTAGATTTATCTGATTGTTTCCTTATGGCTTTATTGAATTTATTCCTCTATCACTAGCATTTTCTGTAAGGTGAATATTAGTTCTAGGATCTTTATTTAAATTCAAATGAAACCTTTTCATTAAGAATATATCATACACAATTCTGGGTCCTTTGTATTATATAGATCAAGAGGCATGTGATGTAAGGTTGAAATCTAAAATCCCCAAATTGAATGCTAAACTGCCAATTAATATGAAACAAATCAAAACAAAACAAACAAAAGGATTCATCTACAGTTTTCTGCACCTCAGTTAATGCCAACTCTCTCCTTTCAGTTTCTCAGGCTGTAACCATGGAGGCTTCCATGAATTTTCTTTTTCTTTCAAAACCACATCCAATCTGTCAGGTAGTTGTTGGCACTTCTTTCAAAGTATCCATAAGTCATTCACTTCTCATGTCTTTCACTAAACTAATCCAATCCGAGACACCATTATTTTATTTTGTATATTGATTTTGTTCTTATTTTTTATTTTTTCCTTCATTTTTTTCTTTTAGCTTTCAACATAAGGTATTATGATCTCTTCAAACACAAATAGTTTTAATTTTCCCTTTTGAATCTTATGTGTTTAATTGATTATTTTACTGATTGCAGAATTTGATTGTACTTCCAATATAATTTTAAATAGCAGTGGACAAACTGTGATTCTATTTTGTTCTTAACTTTGACACGAAAGGTTTAATAGTTTAAGTTTCAATGATATTAAGGAATGTCCATCCATTATATTAACACTTTAAAAATCAGAAATAAGTACTAAATTTTGTTGAATGTATGTTCAGTGTCCAAAGAAAGGATGTGTTTTTTCCTCCTGTATCTATTATTATAGTGGATTATGTTAATGGATCTCCTCATATTGAACCATCCTTGCATTTCTGGAATAAAAACCACCTTAGCATGACATTAATTTTTATTGTGCTATTTTTTAGTATTTTATTTGCAATTACTCTTCATTGTTATGTATGAGTAAGATTTATCAATAGCCTTCTTTTGGTGACAAGTGAAGGTATCAATTTAAATTTGATAATTTTTCAATGCTTCAGAAAAGTATAAATAACATTGAGAACTTTGAAGTTTTGTATAATTTAGATAGCAATGAGAAGTTTGAAGTTCTGGTACCATCTAAATTTGCTACTTTTGGGGGTTGGGATGAGTAGCTCTTTTATAACATTCTCTACTTTTTTAATGGAAATTGGTTTGTTTAAAGTGCCTCTAGTGGGCTAAATTTGATAATCTCCATGTGAGGTTCAAATATAATATGCTAAAAATCTCTCACAACCCTTGACCAAATTCTTTTTCTATCCTTCTTTTCCTCACTGCAGTAAATAATACCACTATCTACCCAGTTATTCAACTAAAAACTTGAAATTATTTTTGAACATTTTTATCTTCTTTGCTTCATGCTTTTTCCTTCCCTCATCCAATCCATGAATTAGTTTTATGCTGATATAGGTTTTAAATTTGTCCAAATCTCTCAGTCTCAACCAACGCTACTCTAATCTCTTTGAAATAGACATTCTTGACCTGGATAGTCTCCCAACTTATTCTTTCTCTTCTTTCTTATTATAGCTCAAATACTACCTTCTCTGAGAAAACTTCCTTGTTAAACTGTCTAATAAGGTAACCCCATCCCCAAAGTTATGCTCCATTACATTACCCATTTTATCATCTTTATGGCATATATAACCATCTGAAATTATTTTGTCTATTTACTTTACTGTTATCTTGGCATACTAAAATTTTAGCTCTATGAGGGGAGGGCCTTATCTTCTTGTTCAGAATTTTATCCCTAGGCCCTTGAACAGTGTCTGGCAATGAGTAGGCCCAATAGAAACAGCAACTAAATAAAGGAATAATCTTTTGAATGAAGGAGTATACACAATTGAACAAATGATTGAAAAACTGAAATGGAAAAGAGCCAAAATTGGGGCCTTCAAAGAAGAAAACTAGAGCATAGTAACTGTGGAGAATTTCTGACCAGGTATTTTAATTCTGGGCAAGCAAATATTAAGACTATCTATAAAACTATAGAAGAAGTCTTGTGGAGGATTTTTTTTACTTTTAAAAAGCTAAGAAAAACAATACTTATTATTTATTTTTATTATTAATTTTTTAAGTCTACTGTGGTTCAGAGTTGAGGATGACATAAATTCTCTTAGTCTCACGGTTTTCAAGAAGCAAATGTTTGTGATCCTTGCCCGTCTGTTATGCACCACATCATCCAGTCCCTAGTTTTAGTGACCATGAAGACACTCATGACAAACTTTGCATCAAAATTCACTTGTCAAGTTGTCTCCCCATACATCTCCTTAAACCCTACCTAGTCTTCAAATGAAGATATAATGAAGTCATAATTTCACCTAACATGATACAATTATCATGCATACAAATGAAAATGCAATAATCCCTTCCACACAAATGGAAATAAAGTCCTCGAGTGGTGTTTACTCTTCTCCTGATATCCTATAATCTAAATTCTATAATTCTAAAATTAACATCACTTAAATACTGATATAAAGGTATTTCATCTTGTGTTATATGATAAGGGAATAAGAGAGGAAACAAAACAAAAATAGTTTCTTTATATATATATGTATATATACACATAACATTATATTCATTACAAAATAAGGAATAAACATTCATGACAATTACAGTCCCGTACCCAAGACTTCAAAAAGATGTTCTATCAAGCCAGGTGCTTCAGAATGGTGGGGAACATAGTCAAATCAGTTAATTCCATGAGTATGGGGCCATTGCCACACTTTTGAAGTGAGTTTCTTAATTAGAAGCAATGTTATATGTAATATGATGATGATAAATAAGGCATTCTGTTAGTCCATGGATGGTAGTATTGGCAGAAAAATTGTGTACAGAGAAGGCAAATTCATATCCAGAATAATTATCTTTTCCAGTGAGAACAAAACATTGCACTTTCCATGATGGAAACTGTACAATATAATCAACCTGCCAACAGGTAGTGGGATGATCACCCTGGGGAATAGTGCCATATCTGAGACTCAGTCAGGTGTGACTGGTATTCATAAAGTGGATTATTCTAATTTTTCTATCCATTTGATTATTAAAATCCTTCCCTGATGAGGTCACTCTCTGGTAAGCATTCACATGTAACACAAATATTTTCTCAATTCAGACAGCTCTCTCCACATACTTCTTTCCCAAATTTCTTTGTCACCAATTTTCCAATCACATTCCTTCCAGATCCCTGATCATCCAGCCAAACGATTGGCTACATCTCATCTAATCGTATACACTTGCAAGTCTGGCCATTTCTCATTCTGAGCAAATGCAAAACCTGACGTTCTGCCTACTGGGAGAATTTCTCTTTACCACATGATTATGGAGGCCAAGGAGTCCTGTGATTGGCATCTATGAGTTGGAGCACCAAGAAAGTTGGTGATCCAGTTTCGTTTTAGTCTGAGGCCTGAGAATGGGAGATGCAGGGCACTGATGATGTAAGTCCTGGTCTGAGGCTAAAGGCTGGAGAACCAGGAGCACCAATGTCCAAGGGCAGGAGAAGATGGACATCCCACCTCAAACAGAGAGTAAATTTGACTTTCCTAGATCTTTTTGTTTTAGTCAGGCCTCCAATAGCTTGGATGATGTCCATTTGTTTTGTTGAGGGGGACCTTCTTTATTCAGTCTACTGATTCAAATGTTAATATCCTCTGGAAACACCCTCACAGACATACCCAGAAATAATGCCTTTGCAGCTATCTGGGCATTCTTTAGCCCAGTCAAATTGACACCTAAGTTAACCATTAGAATTAAGAATAAATACTTGAAGGGAAAAGTCTAGAAGCAGGAAGACATGTTAGAAGATTATAAGTAACCCATGCTAGGAAAAGTGATGTCTTGGATTGAATTACCTTAGTGAAGCCATGAGAAGTGAATGGTTTATGGATATTTTGAAAGCAGTGCCAACAAATTGGATATGGTTTTGAAAGAAAAAGAAAATTCATGGAGGCCTCCATGGCTAAGGCCTAAGACACTGAAAGGAGAGAGTTGGCATCAACTGAGTTGCAGAAGGCTGTAGATGAATCCTTTTGCTTTGTTTTGATTTGTTTCATTTTAATTGGAGAGTTAAGAGTTCAATTTCTGAATGTGTTGAATTTAAGATGTCAATTAGATATAACAAATGGGGATATGAAGAAAGGAGTTGACTATATATAATTGAAATTCAGAAAAAGAGGTCTAGGCTAGAGATACAAATTTGGGAATCATTTGCACATTCATTAAAGCCATAGGCCAAAGGAGACCACTAAAGGAATGTGTACAGGAAAGAGAAATGATACAAAGATTGAGCTCTGGGGTGTTCCAAATTAAGAGTTTATGGAGAAAAGTGGGAGTCAGAAAATTATACTAAAAGACCAATTAGTGTCGCAAAGAAAACCAAGAAAGTCCTGTAAATCAAATAAAGAAATGTATCAATGAAAAAGCAGAGATCAACTACATAAAATGCTGCTGACGTAACTGACCATGGTATTCAAAACTGGAAGCCAACCTTGGGTTCAGCAACCTTGCAAAGAGCAGTGTCATGGGAATGGGAGAAGGAAGCCAAAGCTCAAATGGGTTGGACTTCAGAGATAATGAGAGGAGAAGATTTGGAAACTGAGTATAGACTATTTGTTCAAGGATGTTTCTTGTAAATAAGGTCAATGATAACAATAAAATGCAGAAATAGCTGGTGGGGGAAGTGAAATCAAGAGAATGGTGTGTGTGTGTGTGTGTGTGTGTGTGTGTGTGTGTGTGTGTGCAAGAGCATGTTTATATATTTGTAAATAATAACACATTTGTTTGCTAATTGGATTGCTCAACAGAGGGCCAATCATTGATGACTGAGAAGAGAGTGACAAGAATTGCCCAAAGTGAAGTTTCTGAGAAGACAGAATATAGTGTGCAAAGGGAGGAGTTGGTTTAGACGGGAGCACAGAGGGTTCATCCATGATAACAGTGGAGGAGGCAGAGTATGTAGGTACATATGCTATTTTTTTTGATTGCTCCAATTTTCCCATGAAATAGGATACAACATCATAAGAGTTGTGAAAGTATGTTAGTAACTGCAACAAACTGTTAAGGTGATTGTAATTTCTTATCAGAACGGTTGGCTTCATGAATTCAGCCTGTTTGTGACACTGTCACACATTGTGTTTCTGATGGGCAATTTTAAAAACCTTTCATGAGTACCACTGGTAGGAGGTACAAACTCAGAACATCCAAGGTCATCCAAGTCTAGTACATTTTCAACATTACATTCTAATTTGTTTTTCCATGTATTACACATTTCAATGACATGGGTGCACTGCCCAACATCCAAATAATCTATGAAGTATCAGACATATGCTCTTAATATTCTTTTATTCTACAATTCTTTTCCATCTTCCTACCCATTTAATCTCATGAAAGTTTAGTTTGAATTATATATCCTTCAAAGCTTGAAATTGTTCCCCGAGCCCCTGGATGGAATTCACTGAGAAAAAGGTAACATACTGGTGAGAAGACACATATTTCAAAAGTGAACCTTGGTTAGAATCTTGTGTGACCTTAAGCAAATTTCTTGCATGAAGAAACATGTCTAGGCTTCGTTTTTCTCATCCATTAAAAAAAAAAAAAAAAAAAAGATAGTGATGGTAAGGTATAACTCAAAGTATTTATTTTTAAAATTAAATGGATAGAAATATGCTAAAGTAACTGCAACAAAATATATGTATCTTCTCACCTTGCTAAGTATTTCTATATTCATGTATGATATATCTAGGATTAATCATATTTGTATTTTACCCAGGTTCTAGCATATTTTCTTAAAGCTCAATAAAAGTTTTATGTTTTTAAGTAACTTGAATAACTAAGGGATTTCTTAATAATCAATACTACTATTTAAAAAGAAATTTATATGACCTAGGCACTGTATTGTTTGTACATTACATCATACATATTATCACTTTTAGCTTCATAGTAACCTAATGAAATAGGTATAGTCATACACATATAAATCCTGACCCAGGTAATTTAAATAAATGGTTCAGTTTGCGAAAGTTTGCAGTAGATTTGCACATAAATCCCCTTGATTCCAAAACCTATGTTCTTAATAAATGATTTCTAATTATATGTCTTATATTTGAGGGAGAAAATGTTTTCAGTGAAAATAAAGGGACAGAAGTAATTTAGGACTTGTTATGTAATGAATCTCAAATGAGTTCTTTCTGCTTGTTTGCTTTTAGCCCATATGATAGCCCTGGTGAAATAAATGTGTATAAATACCCATGTTGTTCAAAATACATAAGTAATGCTAACTCAATATTTTTAAATTAATCTACAGAAGAAGAGAAAAATTTGAAATATGTTGGGCAAAAGGAGAACAAGGCAATGACTAGAATTCTATCTCACAAGTAAGATCCAAGGGCACCAAGCCAAACACACAAAGGTTATAATTTTGATAGCATGCAAATATTTAGTAGAAACGCTCATTCAATGTAACACAATACACTAGGTTGGTATAAATATTTTTTTTTCTCTGAAATGTTCCCTTAGGGACGACAAGATCTGTTGTTCAAACACTGCCACCCACATCCATATGTATCGTCTTCTCTGCCAATGTTTTTCGGTTAGTTTTTTTTTTTTTTTTGTACTTTGTTTTGTTATTTTTCTTTTGGCCACTATGTAAACCTTAAACAGACAATATACACACACACACAGATCATAAGATATATATGGCACATATGACATAACTTCAGAAAAAGTACTCTCAGTTCAAGTGTAATCGGGAATGCTTGCCATACTTCAGAACATTTGAATTCATGGCTAGCTACTAAGTTTCTTAGTAACATGTAACAGGACTTTCTAGAATCTAGATAATTAATATAAATAACACATTTGGAAAACATGCCAAATTATCACTTCCTTATGAAGGAAATCACTTATTTCCTTGGGAAAAAATCTGTCTTCTTGGAATAACTGTTTCACTCTAGTTTTAGCACGTTGTTTTGGCAGTTTATTAAAACTTCAAGTGGGATTAGTCTAAATATCTTATTTTGCTTTAACACTAGATTTCTGTTAAAACAGAACAGATCATTATATTCATTCATCATCATTTGACTATGAGGCTGTTGTAAGCCAAAAATAGTCAACACTTGTGTAAAAAATAGTAATTGAGAGGAACAGTAAATTACATTTTTAAGGGCTTATCAATGTGAGGAGACACGTCAATGCCACTTCTTGCTTCCTTATTAGGGACTTTGCCAAGCTGAAGCAATTTAAAGATTTGTTAGGGAGTACCTTATCTCACTGGCCTTTCTTCCTTTAGAAGATTAATACTCTACCTAAACTCATTCTCATGTCATGGAGTTTCATTGGATGACACTGATTTACTTTTCCAACTGAACTGTGGATAAGAGCATGAATTCCACTTACATTCAAGAAATCAAATACAATCACTAAAGCCATATCATATATTTCATTATTCTATTGCCTCTCATAATTTCATCCTTCTATTCTGTAGAAAAATTTATGAGGAACACGATAAGGAGAACAGAAAGAAACTGGACTCAAAAATCTTTGGGATAACAAAAATGACCCATAATAAAAATTCTTTCTATAATAGTTTCTCTCAATTAGAGTCCACATGTTCTCTGGGATATGCAGCTATATCCTTGGGCATTAGATTATTTTCTACTAGAACTTTTGGAGTATAGGTTTTAATTTTTTGCATAATGAAAAATTTTAGTTATTATGCTCAAACCTAACTAACACCATGTTTATAAGCTAATGAGAAAGGAATATAGACAAAATTAATATGTAAATGATGCATTCATTCAAAAGACACTAGGGTATGTGTACTAATGAATGTTTTACAACAGGTCAAAAAGAGGTAAGTGGTAGGAGATTTACATCATTATAAGATGCACAGTAGCTTAGCATCGCCAAACTTGAAACCACCTACAGTCAGTCCCTAAACAGAGCTCCGTGCCATGTTCATGTTCACATTTCAAATAGCAATTTATAATAGTTTCAGCAAAACACAATCATTCATCATCTTAAATTAACTGTGGCTAATCTTAGTTTTCTTGGTTTTGTATTCCTGCATATATATAACTTGTGAATTTGTTTTCTTTTCAGTTGTGAAATATCAATTTATGGAATTCATATTTAGTTTTATATTTGTTGGTGTACAGATTAACAATATGTATAATTTGTGAACAAGACTTTTAGATGTATTTTCCTTTAAGAAAGTCAGGGTCCTTCAAAGAAATATTGAGAAATCCTTCTCTAAAACATACTTTCCAAGAAATCATTCAACGGGCTTGACAGCAATTGATCATTCTATCGGTAGTAGAAAGCTTCCTATTAATATAATTTTTCTAAACAAGTCACGATCTTTTAGGCATTTTGGTCTCGTATGCACTGCTTCCACTTCCTAGGATTCCATTCTTTCCACGAATTTCTCCATCCCTTCTTTCACTGTACAAACTTGTACTTATTATTTAAAACAGCTAAGTAATTACTCCGTGTGCCCAACTCTTTTGAAAAAGATGGTTTAGGAGCATCAACTTATATGTGCTTTGGGTACAAAATTAATTCAGGTTACGTTTTCCGACATGGTCCTCAACAGTCCTACAACCAAAACTACAATTAAACAAATTAGCCCCAAGCACTGGCAATATTATAGTGCACCCTTGTAAGTCAGGGTTCTCCAGAGAAACATAACCAATAGAAGATGGGGGGCGGGAGATTTATTATAAGAAACTGACACATAACATTAACCATCACCCCTCTTCATATAGAATTCAACATAATGATACTACTAAAAGAGAACTTAATTGTGAGGAGGTTTAATAATTATTTTATTCCCCCTATATTCAATTTGATCCTTTAAAAATATCAAATATGAAAATCATCTTTGAAAGCTTTGTCTTTATTTTCATGTCACTGCTTTGCTTGTGTTCTTAGCACACACACAGTCTACTTACTGAGATTCATCATTGTATATTCATACCATCCACACCCCCAACTGCTCTCTCAGTTGTGGATTCATTAAGTCTCAAGCACTTAATATTCAGTTGTGAACTGCATGTCAACTTTAGCCATTATTTCTTGAGATCTCTGAAGTGAAACAGTCATGAGAACTGAATAGTCCCAGTTTCCTGAGAAAATCCTAAGCCAAAAAACTGAAATGAGATAAAGAAAAACAACAAAAGAATCTAACTTTTGATAAGCGATAGCATACAGACATTGTAGTAAATGAATTTCATGTTGTCAAAGTATTCAGTAGAGTCTGCAGGTGCATATTTACATGTGCAATAACATACAGGTCTGTTTTTGTAACCATGTGAAGCTCTGACTTTACTTTGTAAAACAACTCTCTTTCCCTCCACCCAGTATTCAGTAATGCTGAAATAATGGCTTTCAATTGTTAGAAATGAGAACATGTAAGAATTAGAGAACAATATTTGAAAGAATGTTTTCCAGTGGCCATTCTTCCTCTTCTTCTTTTTTTTTTTTTTTGTAATTCTGGACTGGCCTTGCAGTAATGTATATATTGAGACGTATATTTATTTTTAGGGCTGTTTTGGTTCAGCATAAATTAAGAGGATTACTCTTACTAAGTAAAACTCTTCCTAAAAATATGTATAACTCTTACATCTAAGTTATATTTAATATCTTTAAAAGTTATTTTTATACCTAATATATTTTGTAAATTACCATTACAATTGCTATTACTATTACTTGACTGATTAGCAAGGTAGTGCACATAACTGGTTTGATTTAGCCATTCTATGATGGTTATATATCTCAAAACATCTTGTTGCATACCACAAATATATACAATTGTTATATGTCAATTTAAAAAAATAGTAAGTGCATAGTTACATATTTTATATTTCAGTTAATACGTCTTTCATTCAATTTTTCATTTTTAATTAAATTGAGTCACATATAAATTGTTCCGATGTGAGCTATTACCAAGACTTTTTGTGGAATTTAAAAGTTCAGGTGTGCTAAAAATACAATAAGTTTCTCATGAGAATTTGTTCTTTCTGAATAAGATTAAAGACTATTTTACTTTCCTTTGGAAAACATGATTGAATGGGTGTTAGGCTGTAGGATTTGGGGAAAAATCAGAAATTAAATGCATTTTCCCAATTAGATAATTTTTTTAAAATAATGCTGACTGTGCCTATGGAAATTTAACTTAATCCTATGCAATTATTTTATGTAGGCATTTACAGCTGTTTTAATGAGCTTCAGGAGAGAAGGAAACTAAAAACTTGCAATTTTGTTCCTTGAATTTTCCCTCCCTTAGCATCTTTTATACTTATTTTAAAATAATTTTATTGACCTCCAGAAAAACTTACTAAGCTTTTTCTGTAGTGTTTTAAAAATTATTCACAATAAAGAACTATTTATTTTTCTTCTATTAAATGGTCTGTTTCCTAACCCTTTCTCCCCTCCTCCCTTTTTAATTCTAAGCAAGTCTTTTCAAGTTCTTCTCACATTTCACTACCTCATTCATTTGTGATCCCTTTGTAATTTCCAGGTACTTGGTTTCATGGGTTGCATATGCTACACAAAGCTGAAATCGTGTATAATCCAATGCCTAATGCAATACTTTCAGCGGAACACAATCGTAAATGATTTTGAGCATAATCTGAGGAAAGGTCAGTTCATTATTTTAGACCCAAAATAGTTGCAGCATTGATATATATTTTTCCAAAATGCCACTAAAACAATATTCCTTTCAGCCTGTTGATTTGACTTGGAAAAAGAATCTATAGTTTTAACAACTGCCTTACGTAACAAGACTCTATTATACCAGGTGGTATCGACTGATGTATTTAATAATGTAATAAAGATGTCAACCATGACAGAATTAGTTAGTTGAAAAATAGGGCAAAGTGCCACTTCTTCCACAAACTTGGCTAATAAGAAATATCGCTTACAATGTGATGAGACCTGTCAAGTGAATTTATGATATGCAAAATTCATTAAGCTTTCAAGTATTTCTTTGGAGTTTGGCAACATGGGCAGTCTGTAGTGTACTCTCTGTATGAGGAATACACAAACTTAACGGGGTGAGCTGGCTCGTAAGCAGTCCACATTACAACTGATTACTTGGAAATATTTCACGTTCTGTTTCCAACTTTTATCTAGAGTGTTCTTCTTTGGAGAGTTCTATCATTCACATTCAATTTTTATGTTCACGTGCAAGTTTCTCTGGTCCCACAATTCAAAGAGATTCTGTTGAAGGGGAAATTAGAGGCTGTGATTCAGAATTCAGTGAGTCTAGTCCCTGCAGAAACTTGGCAGAGGATAGAATCAGTTCTTGGGATGCCAAATTTAGTGGCCCCAAGCCAGATGCTAATTTTGAATGCATGGCACACATCACTTTGTGTCTCGATTAAGCCATGTCTGTGAGTCTCATGCAAGCCGAGCAACAGATTTTATGCAATGTATGTATTAGCGTTTAGGGCATCATTGATTTGTTTCTGGGGCTTTAAACATGTGACAAAAATTACTTCTTTTTATATTATAACTTCCACCTCTTTGACAAGAAATAAATAAGGAATGTTAATTGACTTTGTTTTGTCCATGATTTTCCTAAATTTCTGATTTCTTATAAAGGCATGTTCAGGATGAAAAAACAAATTTTACTTAAATGTAAAAAGAAGGTAGGAAACATATAAGAAGATTATTTTTTCTCTTTCATGTACTTGTTTCTTTAGTATATTAGAAATGTATTCATGAAATTGGATATGTTCATTAAGTTAATTCAGGTCTTTGAGAAGACTAATAAAAATTATAGAGCAGAGAAAACTAAATGTCAGTGTGTAAAAGTGGACTAAAATGTTTTATTTGATTACCAGTATTTTTTCTTTATTTGAATAATACTACTGTTTTCTCACCTGGGTACCTTCCCAGAATGTTTCCTTCTGCTTTTGGTATTGGGAGGCAAAAGCATTCAGCAGTACCTGAGCCTGCAGAAACATGACCTCTTCCATAGAAGTACTTTTGACATTGTTCTTGTTTGGAAGTCATTTGTAAATATATATATATAAGAGATATATTTTGCAAAAATATATATTTAAAATAAAAAAAATAAGGCAGCTAATATAGAATTTTAAAATGGGAAGAGGAACCACTGAATAATAAAGGACTGATGTATTCTGTTAATGTACTGACCTTGAAGTATGCCAACTTGCTCAGTTTTCAGCCCAGATTTAAAAAACCAGGGTGAATCAGATACAGCTGGCTCTGTGAGTTACAACGAAGTGTAGAATTCTCGTAAATCTATTGTCTGAGAACTATACACAAGAGTCTTCTAACTGCACAATTTTTTAAAAAATCAACCAATGTATAAGAAACCCTGACCTTTTGTTCAGAGGGAAAAAAAGTCCATTAGTTAAATGATTGATTTTGTGCTTAATTATTTTTTTCTCTACAGCATTTTTTTTCTTTTTGTGTTCCTTTTTAGTGTGTTTTATGCAACTCTTGAGTATTTAGTCACCAGTGGATACTAAAAGAGAAAAGAGAGGAAAAGGCAAGGACAAAATTAGAAACTCCTTTTGAATTGTTGGCTTTTATTCCAGCCAATCTTCTTCTGAGTCGGAAATAATGTTGCTTTTCTTGGAGTAAGGGGGAAGAAAGAATTCAGTGTAAATTATATCATTGTTTTATAACATGCTTGCATTAGCCTAAGGGAAACACAAATTGAAACAGAAGACACTTTTGAAGTAATAGTATGAAAAAAATCATGTTTGCCTCTAACATCGGATTGACTTTATGTAGATCTGGTCTAAATTGTGGGTACCGGCCGTGGTCATATATAATGGAGATGAGATTGGGGTGGCCTGACATCTCTTAATTTATTTATTCTACCAGTGTAATGCTAGCCACCTCCTGTTTTTATTATGCCAATTTAATGCCAGCCATTTCCTGTTTTCATTAGACCATTGTAATGCTAGCCTCCTACTGTTCTCATTAGTGCAGGACTGTGTAATGGCAGCCACCTCATGTTTTCATTATAACAGAGCTGTATGGTGCCAGCTGCCACTTGTTTAACTTTACTGAGAAGCATTTGACCATGGACTACATACTTCTACAAACCAGTGGCAAACAGGGTAAAGGCCTCCAGGGTTCTGGTGAAATAGCGGTAAATGCTTAAGTGACTTATTGGCTATTAATGTGCAAGGAATACAGTTGCTTGTAACGGCTGGGAAACTACAATAAACTGAGTGAGTTCTTGAACTGTTTTGCTATTGTTATTGTTTTGTTGCGTTTTGTTTTAGAATAATTTGTTTGGCAAAGACCTTTGACAAAATTTTGAAGTTATTTACTGTGGTTGTGTGTGGATAGATTTGTTTTACTGAGAAGAATTTGTGAATGAATGAATCTATTGAGAGCTTACTATAAACTTATCATTGCACAATTAAAGGTTTCCAAATGAATGAAATTGAAAATATTTCCAGTTACAAAGTTACAGAGAGGAAGTAGAGGATGGTAGTAAAAGTCGTAGGCTCTGTAGCTTACGACTACAGACCCATCCGAGTGGGTCTAAGTTTTTCATGTATTACCTCATTTAATCTTTGCAATTACCTCATGAGTTAGTTATCATACACATTTTATAGATGGAGAAACTAAAGTGTATATTAGTTGCATGATGCAGAGACTAGCAAATTTTCTCTGTGAGGGGCCAGATAGTATGTGCAGCTTTGTGGGACATATAGTTGTGTCCTAGCAACTCAACCCTTTAGCTGGAAAACAGCCAAAGACAATACATAAATAAATGAGTGTGGCTGGCTTCCAATAAATCTTTATTTACAAAAATAGGTTAGGGGCTGGATTTGGCCCAAAGGCTGTATTTTTCCCACTCTTGGTACAAGGTCACATAGCTAGAGAGTGGTAGATAAGAGTTATGATTCTAACTGAGGCAGTTAAGCTACAGAGCCTACGACTTTTACTACCATCCTCTACTTCCTCTCTGTAACTTTGTAACTGGAAATATTTTCAATTTCATTCATTTGGAAACCTTTAATTGTGCAATGATAAGTTTTCAAAGAGAAAAATATATGCTTTGCTTAAATACATGCTTTAAGTTTTCTTGGTTTAATTCTTAATATTTTTGTAGTTTTGTCCCTAATATTTTATTTATGAAGCATCTAAGAGTTATGTTCAATAGTAAATATAAGATTTATTATTGAAAATTCAAGGAATTTTTAACTAACAATTAAAAAATAAACTTTGAAATATGTTTTCACCTACATTTCTTTTCTTTATGCAAAATTTATATGGAATAATATTTTTTTAAAAGTCCAGCACTTTGTCACTTTCAGATCGCTGTATTACTAACTTTCCCAAATAGGGTATTTGACAGATGTGTTTAAGTTTGTTGGAATGATTAAAAGCTGTTGAATATTGTAACCTGTTATATTCCCTGGGAAACAAAGTCCCAGCCATCTGTTAGGGACTGTCTAAATGACCGTAATGAGTCACCTTTAAAATGGCACTGTGTAACCCTAGAATTTGAACCTTGAAGCAGAAAAAAGCGTGTGTGTATATATACATATATATATACATATACTTAAAATGATGCATATGCTTTAACAAAAAGGGAACATATATCCCCACATTCCATGCTCTTGATAACAGAAGAAGGCAAGAAAACAACGCTTTGTTATATTAAGTTGTGAACTACAGTTTGGACACCTGTCTTTCTGAGGCCAATAAAAGTCAGGTAGGCAGGAGCGATGTTAAAGGTTGGTAAGTCATTCTATGTCTGCATGTAACTTCTCACTTGTCTTTAATTTTTCAAAATGAATACACCCTCACAGTGAACTTAGTATGGCTTTGCATCACCTGTGGAAATTACCTTTATTGAACTACAACAGTAAAGGCAGATTGAGAGAGAGAGAGAGAGAGAGAGAAGATGGAAACAGAAAGTTGGTACACTTATATGTGAGGGTAGGCATCAGGGTTTGACACGCCCTATCCTGGGTACCAAGTTCAGTGTTGCCACGCGGGGACGAGTGGATGAGATGTTTCTAACATTTATTCTAGTCTTCAGTTGTTTCTCTTTTCTCTCTTGTTTTTGGTATTCTATCTAAAATAGGGCAGGTAGAATCATAACATTTGCTGTAAAATAAAATGCAAATTCTATTACGCAAATAAACCATTAGGAAGTCAATTAGCTTGAACAGTAGTGGTATATCGCAATTATAATGCTTTTGAATACTAGAAGATACACCAAGTTTGTGTAGGTGCTAGGGAAGTTACTGAATTTCCCCTGGAAGAACACCTCCAAGGCTGAGGCTATGGTTTTCTCTTCTTTCTTTCTCTGTGAATGCCTCTGATTTTCAAAGTGTTCCTGGTCTGTTGGTAATACTAGTATTTGCTACAGAGTATAATAACTTTATTTTTAACACACTTAATGCATACTTAGCCAAATCAAATCCAGTCTCTAATGTGGATATTGGCTATGGTAATTACTATTTATATTAATTGGCCTGTCAGTGTGCAGACTTTCAACTCTGCCACTGGAGTTCTTGTCACCCTTTTAGCACATTACCATTATTATTTTTAAAACTAGAGTCATTTCAAGTTCAAATTCATAAAATGTGCACTGGAACCGCCCACCCTGCCTTACAGATGGGTAAAACAGAATATGTGTCAAGAGAAATAAAACTTTTAAGAAACCGTTTGCACTCACCTTCCCCTCACCTCTTTTAGAAAGTCAATCAGACATTTTTGGCATTCCATGTATTACTTTGAAAGAATTAAAATCAGTGTTTATGCTTGGAAGATCCCTAAGAGACCAACAGAGATCTCTATTCATTACACAGCACCCAGGTATATATATGGTTACTTAGCTTCTGCTTGAACATTGTCATTCTTCATCTGCCACCTTCCTACATCATCACCTTCCTAGTGTTTGGCCTTCACAAACTCCCGATGTCATGGTAGATTTCACATACATGTTAAGGACAGGTGACTTCAGCCTAGGGGATAAATTGGTCATTCCTATTGGACTATAAGGAAAGAGAGGCCTAGACCATCCAGACAGTCCCAGAAGCAGATTATTTTCTTTTCCTTTACAGCTGGGGAATTCTGTTTTATTTGCCTTCCTTAGGGCATCAGCTTTAGATCTCTTCAATAGAGAAAACTCATCCCAAGAAATACCCTTCCCTTTCATTCCATGGAGATTCCTCCAATATGTGTGCTATTGGTACTGAATAGAGACTGAGATAATATTCTCAGCTGCAGGAAGACACTACTCCTGCCAATCTCTAGAGAAGAACATATCCACAAGAAGGTGGAGAGAGGTATTTATTGTTAAGAAATTTAGAAGAATTTCTAGGACTTCTTTCTAAGGTCTGGAAGAAAACATGCCAATCATTTAATATGCAACAGCCAGTAACCACAATCCAGTGTTGTTCACTCCTCTTTTCTTACCTACACCTTTTCTCTCTACAGCAGGATTTCTCAAGCTGGACATTACTTGGCATTTTGACAGGATAAATCTGTTGTGGGGGCTGTCCTGTGCACGGGGCGGTCCTGTGCACCCCTTGCCTCTGTGCACTGGATGCCAGTAGCAACAGCTTCTCTACCCCCACGTCTTAACAACCACACTTGTCTCTAGATCAACACTATCCAACCTTTTTGGGACCAGGGACCAGTTTCATGGAAAATAATTTTTCCACAAATCAGGGCAGGGGTAAGGATAGTTTCAGGATGATCCAAGTGCGTTAGATTTATTGTGCAGTCAGATCTCTCTGCTAATGATAATCTGTATTTGCAGCTTCCCCAGTGCTAGCCTCACTGGCTTAGCTGCACCTTGGATCATCAGGCATTAGATTCTCTTCAGGTGTGGGCAACCTAGGTCCTTTGCATGCACAGTTTACAGGTTTCATGCTCCTATGAGAATCGAATGCTGCTGCTGATCTGACAGGAGGTGGAGCTTATGCAGTGATGCCAGTGATGGGGAGCAGCTGTAAATACAGATGAAGCTTCTGCTAGCTCACCTCCTGCTGTGTGGCCGGTTCCTAACAGGCCAAGGTCATAGACTGGTATCGGCCCATGGCCCTGAGGTCGGGGACCGCAGCTCTAAACATTGCCAAATATCCCTGGAAGGAAAAATTACACTCACTTGGGAACTACTAATCTAAGGTAATTATTTTATATCTTAGTGCCTAAATAATCAATAATTATAAGCCCCTATATGTATATAATATTAAGATAAGACACCGCTGCCAGCCCAGGGGGTCTTGGGATAGTGGACACAGACAGACAATTTTTAAGAATAAAATTATTCTACCAAACAGAATTTACACAATAGATTTCAGGAGATGCTTGGAGAATCTGGGAATATTAAAAAGCCACTTTTCCAGGGATGAAAATCATTTCTGCCCTTGATCTTCACCTTCCTCTTCCCTGTGGCTCCCGAATCTTCAAACATGATTTCGGATTTCAAAGGAAGAATTATTTCTGGGAAGTTGGATACATACACATAAATACTCTGCTGATGGCTTGAAGCTGAGAATTGCAAGATTCAGCAAAGTTGGCATTGCTTCTAGATAGTTGGACCTGACCCAAGAACAAGGTGCTATTAGGCAGCATCTTATAAAGAATGGATCACCAGGCAGCAGCAAGCTGTCCTAGTGTTATTTTCCTGAATTCACATTCAGCTTGGCAAGCCGTCTGCAGAGCTCTCCAAGTAGTGAGCCTAATTCAGGTGTCCTCAAGTCTCTGTTTCCTTAGGATAGACAGTCACGCAGCATCTCCTAAACCACACATTTGGAACAATCCCCAACCTGTTCTAACCCACCTTTCCGACGCTGTGTAACTTTCCAATCAGAGAATATCCTGATTTTATTTAAATGTCTTTGTACAGGCTGCCTCTCTTCTCTCTTCTTCCAGAATGCATTTCCTGTACATCTCTGCTGCCAAAATCCTGTCCTACCTTAAATGCTCAATTCAAATGCTGCTGTCTCCAAGAAGCTGTTACTAATTCCCTTCCCCACCTCTCACTTCCTCCACTGAAAGTACCTGCTCTCTTTTTGTTTCCTTTTTGCCCACTGCAGCTTGTACTTCTCTTGTAGTACCAACCACAATGTGTATTTTGTAAATATCTTACTTCCCCAGTATATTGTAAATTCTATAGAGACTATATTTAGTTAATATCTGTATGTGCCACGGCATCAAAATAGACAATACACGCTCCACAAATTAGTGTTGAATTGGGTTGGGATGGCACAGTCTCAGGAGGGAAAGGCACCAGCGAAGCCACATTTGACCAATTTCCTTTCCATCTCTGGATTAGGAACAGAAAATAAATGTTTTAGTTGTGCAAAATGAAAGAAATGATGAAATACATGTCATATTTGAATTTTAGAAATGTTTTAGGAAGAAACATAGGCTAAGAAATCATAAGCACATAATCTCAGAGGTTATTCTCTTTCAATCAAAGGCAAATGTTTCACATGATGAAATCTTAAGATGAGGATTTTTTGATATGTAGAAATTGATGATAATAATACAGTAAGCTGAGTTACTTTCTATCACTTTTTCAACCTTTCAATGAAATAGCTAAGCACTCTCGCAGAAAGATTTTATCTTAGCTCCCTCATCCTGAACTATTTCTCACTTTGTGTGCCTCTTGATAAAATTCATAATACATTTCATCAATTTTAGCACTTCATAGAGTTTATATTTAAAAACTATTGTTAGTTTTCTTATAGGTTTACAAAAGTAGTTTGGACATTTTCTATGTAACGTAATTATGGTGTAAAACATGGCTACCTCCATAATTGATTTATAACATGTAGACATATGGGGGTTATTTTAATGGAGAAATAAATAGATGAGAAAGACAATATAACATTTAGTTATTATTGAGAGAAAGTTATGAAATGTAGATGAAAACAAGAGAATAATCACATAGGGATAATAAACATTATAGGGTATTTAATTAATACTATGAACAGGTTGGGTGCGGTTGCTCACGCCTGTAATCCTAGCACTCTGCAAGGCCAAGGCGGGCATATCGTTTGAGCTCAGGAGTTTGAGACCAGCCTGAGCAAGAGCGATACCCCGTCTCTACCTAAATATAGAAAGAAATTAATTGGCCAATTAAAAATATATAGAAAAAATTAGCCGGGCATGGTGGCACATGCCTGTAGTCCTAGCTCCTCGGGAGGCTGAGGCAGGAGGATCGCTTGAGCCCAGGAGTTTGAGGTTGCTGTGAGCTAGGCTGATGCCGTGGCACTCTAGCCTGGGAAACAGAGTGAGACTCTGTCTCAATAAAAAGAAAAAATACTATGAACAAAGAGCTATAGACAGAAATTTGATTTTCAAAGGGAAAGGATAAAAGGTAAAAAGTTTTATCTCAAAGAAGATTCTTAGACTTAAGACATTGTCTTTAAACTGCAGTGGCAAGGGAGAATAATATCAAAATATGATTTAATATTGTTAAAGAGGTAATATTCAGATATTTAGCAGATCAATAAAATTAATGAATGAATATCGCATACCATCTATTTTAATTTAGATTTTCAAAATATAAAAGAATTCATTAGTGTTAAAGGGACATTGAAATTTATTACTGGATCTCTTGAGAGTGAGGTAGAATTCTGTGCACTATAGGGAAAAATATTAAACAATGTTTTAGTAAGTTAAATTCAGGCACAGTCAGACCAACTTCACTTTTGATTAACCATCTTGAAAATGAGTTTGCTAGCAATTGCAATCTCTCCTTTTCATCTGATCATTGAAGAAGCCAATAATATAATATTTATTCAGTATGAATGAGGCAAGTCAGAAATTTAAAATGCATTATTTATCCCTTAGCCATATTACTGTTGCTTAAATTCCTCCTCCTCTTTATTTTGTGATACTGGCTTTTGGAATCGTTAGACACTCATGCCTTTATATGTGTATATTAATCCACATGTATAGATGCAACATTTAAATATCTTTTTAATATTATTACAATTTATGTAATCATTTCCAAGAAGCCAATTGTTAATCCTATTGTTAATAGTTTAGCATATACAAAACTTCATGATATGAAAGAATTCAATACAGTCTACATGATTGTTTTCAGTTGCAAATATATCAAGCTCACTGAAAAACTCCAATATTCCATAATATATTTTAGAGACCATATCACCAATGCTGTGAAACATTTTCAATAATGGTGATGAAAAACTGAGGGTGATCTTCAGAAAGACACAATTTTTATAATGTCTTTTCATTATCTGGGGGGAGGTGTGCAAGCCCTCTTCTCTGGTTCTCAAATTCTTAATGCTAAATGATGAACCATTAGCATAGAGATGATCTCTAAGGTATATTATGTGACTGTCAATTTAAAACAGAAATCATATTAGTGGCATAATTTAAAAATTGTTTTTAGATGATAAATTGAAAGTACTAGAGAGGTAAGATAATAACACATGGCACAATTGTGGAATTCACAAAATCTAGAACAATCAGAGGAATTGAACTTTTAGTTCAAGCCTGGGTATAAAGCTTCCTAACTAGTTGTTCCTGAATAAGTTCAATTATTTCTTTGAGCTTCGGAGTCCTTAATTCTGTAAGGTTTTGTAAATTTGTGAGTGTTCTCTATGGATTAGAAAGTTCTCTACAAGCAGAAACTATTAGTATTGATATAGATTGTGAAATTATTCTATTAGTTGGCCAAAATGATACTGTAAACCCTTAAGGAAGGAAACACCAGTTTCATATAAGCAGCCCTGGATGTCAATTTTTTAAACAAAATACAATGATAATCTATACGAGGTAAATAAAAAAGCATTCAAAACTTGGTTCTTTTTTTTCATAATCTTTGAATAGTATTATGAAATAATTTGATCAAGTTATGTACTTCAGGAAGCTAGATTTTTAAATGTCATAATCAAAATTTAGTTTATTAGAATGTTATAAATAATTTTTGTGTGTATAAGAAAGAAGAGTGGAGCAAATAACAAATTGTTTCTCTCAAAGTGAAATGTTTCATTTGTAAAAGGAACAATAAAAAAAGAAATTTAAAAAAAAAGGAAAAATAAAGTGTCTATTTTGAGCGAATGGGCCAGAAGTCAACCTGCGTGACAATTTATAAAAGCTCACTGATATCTTCCCTCACTTATTTAATTCTTGCATGTGAAGCACTTAATTGCCACTTAAAATAGTTTCACAAAACTAAGTTACTTTTTGATACTCTCTGAAAGACTTAAAAGGAGGAAGATTAAAATAAGCTGCACCCTCCTTTAAGGATACTGAGTATTTAATGCCTAATGTAGAAGAGATCATCCAGTATTATTAGTTTCTAAAATGAATAGAAAATAAGGCATTTCCTTAGTGAACCATACGCAACCATCTCCAAAAGCAAGTAATAAGGGGTTTGAAAATGGTCCATTAACTGGTTGATCTATTTCTACATGCCATATTGATGCTATAGTGACCTTTAATAGTTAATTCTCTTTGTATTCTACAAAGAACTATAATATTGTCAAAAATTGTATATTGTGGTCATACCTAGTTAAGAAAACATTATTTGGGGGACTTTAACATTTCATTGACATGGAGTTAGCCTGTAATTAAGGTATGTTCCATTCATGGATTTCTGCTAGGTGCAGTATGGCCAGATAAGGCTCTTCTTTTGAATGACTCAGTGCTCGCTCAACTTTGGTTCAGGCAACTCAATTAAAAGTTTGGCCCAGCCTCACACTTGAAAGCGGTGAATGGCATGGTAGGTGTATTTTTTTTTGTTTTTTTTGCCATTCTTAAAAGTGAAATTATTTTCATTATGCAAAGCTAATAGTGTACAGGTAGGATGAGGTCAATCTCTATGTTAGTACATATCAAAGCAAAAACTATAAGTATTGAGGGAAAAATGTAATTGGCTTAGTTCTTCTTTATACCCTAAGATGCTTATAAAGCACCTGGTATTTCAACACCTAAACGGTGTTAAATGAAAAAGCCAGAAAATAAATGAAGAAAAGAATAAATATATAAGTTATTTAGTCTATCCAATAAGTCTGACCTATAAAGATATTCTTAAATATGTAAAAGCAATGAACTCTTCTTGATAAGGCTATGCTTTCAGAAGGAAAGTAAAATTTTAAAAAATTAAACAGGCAGAATAATATGTTGGTTTGGAATTTAGAAGATGTCACCCACTGTCATTGAAATGGCAGAAATAGGAGATGTGTGCATTAATTGAGGAAAAACGCAAGCAACCAAGCCCAATTTATAAAGAGTAATGTGTACTAGAATTATATAATTGTTTCTTCCACCAGATTGTAACCCAGGCTCCATTCTTTGTTTAGTGTTTACTTCTGGTGCGTAAGAGTTCAAAGCAAAAATACACAGTAGGAACTCCATAGGTGCTTGTTGAAAGAGTAGAGAGGCTTATTATTTTAAAATGTCATGATAAATATGTGTTTACTTTAAAATACCATTTATAAATATTGCATATAGGGTTCAGTACTTTCTGAGCTTGTGGGTCTCCACTAAGGGTCTTGAAACACATCCCTCAAGGGTAAGGAGGGACTACTTCTTGTGTTTTCATCCATCATGTAAGATTCTGAGCGGGTTTGTAAACTGACTTTTCTGAAATCCTTTGGGATCTTGTACCAAATTGCCTTTACACCAACTGTAAATATTAAAAACCACAAGTATCACTGGGGTGTCACCCATTGGTAATTATTTGATTAGCCAATTTTAAGCTGTCTGAAAGATTGTTAATCCACTCCTATTGAGAAACTAGTGACATTATTGTTAAGCAAAATTTTTTTAAAATCTTATTTTACAGGAAACAGATAACTAGCAAAATGAGTTGTGATGCCACAGTTGCTTTTCCAAAATAATTATGAGCAGGGTCCCTGTGGTATGCAATGTGTAACTCATCCTTCTGTGTTAATGAATTCAAGGGAAGGCAACACCACTATTAGTAATAGCTTTTTATTCGGAGTCCTCATTTTCCATATAGGTCACATTAAACACAGCCATTAAACAATAGCGTTGAGATAAATCCATACAATGTATTCTGTTTTTGTTGCTGTTGTCCTTGTTCACCAATCGCTTGGTGCAGCTAAGAACCTTATGGAGTGATGGGGCTGATAAATGGGAATAGCCAACCTGCAAACACTGGGGCCAGGAAAGTCAGACTTTAATCAGGTCTCATTCAATTATGTTTCAAATCAACTCTTCTTGATAGCCAAAACTCTTATTTGAATTAATACTCTGATAAATGCTGTCTGTTGTCAAAAGAATATAATTAGACAATGATGAGTGGCCATATATTATGCCAAACTTGTCTATTTGTTGACCTTAGTAACTTCCACTCCATTAGACAACAAACAGCTTTTAACCTGGTTTTAAAAAAGCATACTGCTCTATTACTACATGACTTTTTTTTTTAATGGTGTCATATTTTAAATTGAGCAGTGTCTAGATCCTTTAAAGGGAAGCCACGTTTTAGAAGATCTCAGCTAATTTTGGAAAATAAAACAAGTTAATTTCCCAAGCAGGAATTCAATTAATTTACGGAGTAGTGAGCCAATCTTTGTACACTTGCTGTAACAAGAATGTCAGGTTAAGAAATGACATGAAAGCATTCTTTGAACTTGCATGATATGTCTCTTTAATGTTTACTTTGGTATAGGTATAGCTAACACTGATTCTCACTACTTTTAACTTTGATGAAAAGATTTTTCACCATTAACATCTGATAAAAAGATTATTTTGTTACTGATTTTTAATTTTTATTCATTAGTAAGCAAATTTTACAACTTTGGGTTTCTTACTAAAATTTCCAGGAACTGATTTTTTTTCCCCCTGTGCTTGATTCAGTTACTTAAGGACCTAAAAGACAATGTGGTATCACATTATTTATTTTGAATGTGTGGGATTTTTTCTAGGGGTTAGTATTGGAAAGATGTGAATTAAGACACTTTTTCACATTCTAAGTTATGCTGAAACCCCTTCAAATCTCACTGTTTGATCATACATCACCCATTAGAACAAGTTGCTCCCTAAAGGTGCAATTTTGGCATCTCACAGGCTTCCTTGGAAGCCAAGCACCAGAGGTCTGTGATAAAGGCAGTTGCCAGCCAAATGAATAATAGTGAGATTCCCTCAATTCAACTATAAAAGCTTAGAGTCCTGACTGCTGAATTATCACCATCTTGTAAATAAATAATCACTACTAAATACAGATAATGTGTTAAACAGCTAACACTAGTAAATCACTGGTGACAGAGAGCCTAAAGGTAAACCCCTCACACGTTGGCACAACCAATTCTTAAAATCTTACAGTGTTCTAATGTCTTCAGACACATGTAATAAATTGAACAACTGGTTACTTAACGTTAATAATGTTTTAAAAATAAACCTTACTCTCTTTGTTGATTTCATTTACATACTGCTTTAGATTGTACTAAGTGGTTATCTGTCTAGTAAGAGAGAGGCAACGTTTGGTAAGACTAAATGGAAATCAGTTTTTTATCAAATTTCAGCTATCAAGCTAAACCAACCTGTAGTCTCCTGGCGAAAATAACATCATGTAACAGAGACAACACATTTCAGATACATAAATTGTCCAAAATATTAGGTTTCACATGTACAAGATCCCTTCTTTTCTAATTTAAACACTTACGAATAATAAAAACCAAGAGTAGAGCTTTGGAAAGGCTGTTACTAGGAACCAAAATATAGTTCTCAAGAGAATAAGGCTGATGGGAGTTGTCCAGTCTTCCCTCTCAAAACAGTTTTGCAAACGAGGTACAGTCTAAAATCTTGACAGCGTTTGATGGAAATATTTTCAGTAGAATTTTTTGAGATTTAAAATTACAAAACTTTAATTTAGGTAATGTTTGTTTTTGCTTTTGTTTTTATTTTTAATAGGATTTTATGACATTTATGCTGTTTCTACACTGGCTTGGTGGCTAGAAAAGAAGGCACAGAATTCTCCACCAGTTTGCAAATAATGCAGTTTTCTGCTCCAGTGCACAAACAGCCTTTATTTAACTCAGCACCACATTTTCTAAGGTATGGGCACAAAATTGTTTGTCATGAAGCTGTAAAATGCCAAAAATTTTAAATGCTGAAGGAAAATGTCAATCAAGGCATTTTCCCATCTGCTGCTACTTCTGCAAGTGCTAATTTTATTTTTCCCAATTCCTGAAATTTGAGGTTTCTTAGCCTCATAAGGAAGTAAATTTGAAACTCGCTAAATGTCACAAGAAAAGGTGTAAGCAAATGAAGGAATAGAAGGTGTGCTGTTCTCAAAGGACGCCAATAAAAAGAGGCAGAGGAGCATTGAGATAAAGGAAAAACATTTTGTTAAGACTCAGACCTCTTGAAAAACACTACACAATGCAAGTAACCAGAGCTGGTACCATACATGCATTAAAGCATTTTTCATGTATTTGAAATATAATGGGAACACACTTCTAGACCACTTAAAATACTTTTGAGAACCAACCAATGGTATGATATCTACATAGGCAGAAGCTGTATGTTATTGAAAAAATCATGAAGTTTCAGGTATTGGTACAAATGTAACTCTTGTGATTTAGCATGACTTTAATAAAAGCTTGCACATAACCATGAGTGACGGATGTATTTTTTTTTTCTTTTTTGACCTTTCAGTTAGCTCCATCAGCTCACTCAAACACATTTTGAACAGATTATGTACTGTAGTACTTGGTAGACTATACATTAAACAAGAGACTTTGCTCTGAGGCACTGCTTCCCACACTCCATGGGGAAAAGGAAGCAGGAAAAAACAAAACTCATAGAGTTCGACAGCTACCGAGGCAACACTTGCCATTTACAATATAAGCCCAAATATTTTTGCAACACAACTATATATTAATTTAATAAAATACACAATATAGCTCTTATACACTCAACAATTTGGCTCATATGCACTGAATCTGCAATAAATCAATAAAAATATGTCATTTGATGTAAACACATTGAATCTTCTTACATTTGCACATTTAAATGGTCATGTGATTTGTATATGTCTAAAACATTTTCACTTTCCTGAGCTATTTTAGTGTCCACAGATGAATAAAACATATTAATCTTATTAATTTTCTTTGAATATTACAACTCAATGGTAACTATTTTTCAGAACTTTTCTATGTCAAATTTAAAACATACTCATCATTATTTATATCTTTTTGGACACTAAAATGCTAAGTAGGCATTTTAAATCTTTAAATTTTCTTCTCCTTTAATGAAGTGAATTAGTCTACGTGTGTGCTGGACAAAATGGACTATATCTTTTTACATTTAACTTTTATACGACATGAGGTGTCTTACAAATGACCAAGGTTTTTTTTTTTGTTTGTTTTTTTCGTTTTTGTTTTTGACTTAATGATATGGAATGTTCTTTGTGTTTATATGTGTGTCAGGTAACTTTATACAGAAATGTTTACCACAAATATGTGTTAATGTTTGGTGTAGCTTGGACTACTGCAAGGTCTTTTCAGGACTTTCAGTAGAAGCCTGTGATGACTGCTAGAAATCCACCACAGATCACAAATTATGACCCTGCTTGGTATGGGGTTTATAGGTAAACAGTTAAGTCAGCATAAATCACGGAGGACAGTCTTAGAGTGATCAGAAATACTTCAATTCTCACACTGCGTACTTTCCTAACAGATTGTCAAAGGGTAACTCGCCTCCTCATTTTCCTTTTTCTTCTCTCCTTTTTCTTCTCCTTTTTTTTCTTTTCTCTTTAAGCATCGATAATTCTGTCCTAATGTAAGTTTGTTCAAAACAAAACCATTGTTATCTCTGAAAAAGAAACAGCAGTGAAAAGAACACACTTGTGGGCACTTCAGATGTTCACTAAAAGCCTTAAAGCAGCATTGGTCTTTCTTCATCCCTGTAAAATGGGTTGTCACGAGGAGGGATCATTTTTTAAATCAAGAGAAGAGACAAGAAAATGCCAATGCCTTTTTTTTTTTTTTTCACTTTCTCACAGCCACAGGGTCATTCCCCCTGCAGTCCTGCAAAAGCTTATCAATTTCTCTCACAACTTCCTCTGCATCCACGGACTCTCTGCCCAGATCCCTGTTGGGGTGGTCAAGCTGCTCCAGAACAGCTCCCATCTCACTGGAATCCCGGCTGCCTCTGGAATGCACATCCGCGAAGACCCTTGCCATCTGATCGGACGCCATGAAGGGAGGGTCTCTTGGTTGCTTACTGGGCGACAGATACTGACTGTCAGTGGGCAAGTACTGATTGCTTGCGTCAGCCAGGGCTCCTGGTTTTGCTTCACAACCATCCAGGGAACCTTTTGTTGAGGTGCAAGGCTCCACGCATGCCTTGGTTGGGCTGCTGGATGCTGAGGGCACCTCTTGGAGGAGAGGGCTCAGGGCACGTTTGGCTTTTAAATAAGGTTTAACATTGGCAATGAGAATAGTGTGCTCTCGCTTGTCTTTTCCAAATGTACAAAAAGTCTTTTTCCCAGTGGGATTCACAGTTTCGTAAGTCTCAGTCTCAACATTAGCTTCAACTGTGGGTACAAAGAGATTTGTGCGATAATCTGCGTTTTCAGCCTGATTGGCTGCAGGGAACTGTGGCATCCAACACCTGTCAGAATGACCAAGCACTCGGCATTCATCTGTGCAATTAACACACTCTTCGGGTTCTGCAAAACAAAAGAGAAAACAGCAAATCCAATCGTTAGGGTTTCCTTTAAATTTGTACAGAGACTACGATCAGCTCTCAGTGGGCTTGCTTGACCTCTGGTCTCTTAATTAAAAAGGAAAAGAAAACAATAATTAAAACATTTCAGAATGGTTGCATAAACCTGCTGGTTGAGACAATGGTCTAATTTAAGTCTATTCTCTAGGTATTAACGAATTCCCATAGCCTGGGAAGAAGTAAGACATGGCCATTGGAGAATCATTCTCAGTGGACTAGAGCATCACTGTAAACTAAGCTCCTGGGGATATCAGTTAGTCTTTGTTCTGTATAACCCATCCTGGAGACAGTGAACTTCAAAAAAGATTATTGGGACTAATTTTTCAAATCAAATAACAGGACAAAAACTGGATTGCAAATTTCCATAACAAGTTCTAAGCTGCTTTTTAAAACAATGTCTTATCCCTATTTTGCTTGTAATTGTTATGTTGGTGACAGTCATGAAATAAAAGGTTTCCTTTAAAAGCTTACTTTTCCTACAGAGAGTGGCAAATGGAATTTTCTATCAGAATGTATTATGAATAAGGTTGTCAGAAGTGCGTATTCCTATTTTATTAGCTTATGTGTATGGATCCTGTAATCAGTTTTCTTCACTTCAGCTTTTTGTTTTTGGTGTAAGTATGTGAAAATGGATTTACTCAACAGATATAGTTCAGGATGAATGACAAATCATGATTTCCTATTTTAAATAACAATGCTTTCTGTGAGAAATTTTACTTTTCTTCTTTGCCAATAGACATACAGAGAATCTAAGTGAAGCATTCTTTAATGATCCCTATTTCAACATGAACATGCAAATATGAAAGAAAATTCCTTCATTATGATAATAGCTACATAATTCCATTGACCCCAATATTTTAGACCATAACTTTGAATTGCATCTTTTGAGTTGTTCTTTTCCTCCACAAGTGGTTGTTCCCCTTATGCTTAATGATCCTTTGTAAATTAGGAACTTTTACTTTCAGAAGAGGATATTTACAATTTACCTCTATGTGATGGGAATAGAATTCCCTACACATTTAGGAGCCCTAGGGGTTGCCTTTTAATTGACGCTAGATTATCCCTATTTCTAGTGTTCTGTGCAAGGAAAAGAAGTCCACATGAAAGATATTCAAAATAAAAAGCAGCGAATTTAATAGCATTGATAAATTTGTATAGTTACTTTACAAAGTCATATATAAAACTGAATTTATATTTAAAATATGTAAATAATTCTTTATTAAAAAACCCACAACCTCTTTTATCTTAAAAGTTTTTAGGATAAAATAATTCCCTATGGGACTAAAATTTTTTAAGAACAAATCAAAATGGTGTCTTGATGGAACAAAAATACTGTGGTTTCACAGCATGTGTCATTCACGTTGGTGCAAAGTTAAAAAAAATATTTAGGTATCTTGCTTCTATTTTAATTTTGTCATTTTTAAAGAAATGTTTTCTTATGAGTGAATTAAATAGTCACTGTTAAGTTTATTATATAATGCGGGAAAGAATGGTGAAAAGTAGTCTCAAACTGAACTATGCACTCACAGACTCAAATACTATCTACAAATTGAAAAGTTGGCACAAACATCAGCAGCAGAAGTTAGATATATCGCATCTTCTAGGAAATCTTTACTTCTGTATTTAAATTAGAGCCAAGATTAAAAAAACAAAAGGATGTCAGAAAAGTTAATTGTCAGGTATTTATTTTCTTTACCTATTCTAAATGGGAATCATAAATATTACCTCTATCCATATCTGTCAGTAAGTGTTAGAAAACATAACATCATTTCATTCAAAAAGTTTTATCTTTCAAAAAGTAGAAAACTTTACAATATATCTTACTTGGTAACATTCATGCATCTTTTAGAGCTATGATTTTTTAAAAAATTCATTTACAACTTATGCACTCTCTTTGAAATATGCTAACATAGTTTTATATTCTGATATTGACTGGCCTTCCATTTAAGCTATTTGGATAGCCAACATTGAATGAATTCAATATGAATTTGAGAGTAAGAAAGAGATGGAATAATGCAGATGTATGAAAGTGTAAATCGACCTTGAATCTGAAACCACCAACATAAAATGATTGTTTGCACTTCACTGCTCAAAATCTGCAGCATTTTACTTGACTCTTTTATGTCACATCCTGGGAAGCAAATTTTGAGTATTGATTATGATACATTATAAGCAGTACACCTTGTGATTAGACTGTAATTTTGACAGCAGCAGTTCACAGACAGTGAAGAAAATCGAATGGACACTCTTGTACAAACAGCAGAAACCATGAGCACAAAGGGAACTACAACTGCCAAGGGTCAAGTTAGAATGTATGAGAGAGGGGAATCATTTCTAAAGAAACATAAATAGATGAATAGGTAGGTACCAAAAGGGACATAAGTAATATACAACAGATGACTAGCTAGTCACAAAGAATTAGACAAAAAGGGTGGCGGGGCAGGGGGTGGGCGGGAGGAAGAAAGAAGAGAGGGAAGGAATAAAGCAAAGGGAAGGGAGGAAGAAAAGAGGGAGGGAGGGAGGAAAGATGAAGGGGGAACGGAATAGCGGATGGACAGAGAGGGAAGGCTGCCGGGAACAGGGGATTAAGACCAGAGGAGTTGACCTGGGAGCATTTCTGCCATGTATACCTTCTATTACATATTTAAAAATACCCTCAATAAGCTAAATGTGCATAATAAAGAATAAGAGTGTGGAGTGTTTTCTTAAGCCCGACAGCTATAAAGGTAGATAATCAAACTGCTCTCTCTGTACCTTAGGGAGAATGGATCCCAGAATGGATATATTGAATTATAAACTAGAGAAATGAAAAAGAAGCAAATTTCCTAGACAGCCACTATGTGCATAGATTCAATATTTATATAAGAAAACAGGGTTAGAGGTCCTGGACAGAAGAAATCAAAACAAAAATAATTGATCCAATATCCACTTTTTTCTTCAGGTCCAATTTGGGATTTCCAAGAGATTATTTACTTTTATTTTCATCCTTTCCTTCAATACAACATGATCACCCTTTCCAAGAAATATGGCATAATCTAAATAGTATGCAGATGAGAGAAACTGAGAGACAAACTTGTTTATATTGCAAAAATAAAACAATTCTGAAGTCCAACAGATGGAACTCTGGGCAGTTCTGCCTAGAGGGAAAGTTTACAGTGTCTAATCTTTTAAATGTATGATTCCCTGAAGAATCATGTGACAATCAAATAGCAGTAAACACTTGTTTAGTATTAAAAATCATTTTCTGTAATTCCATAGCTACATCTATAAATATTACACAAGCTCTCAAAGGGAAGTATCTAATGCAATAACCTTAATTAGTTCAATTTTGCATCTTAATTTATGATACTTTTGCAAAACATATAAAGTAACTCAAATGACTACAGTACTTGCAGTTTATGGTGTACATAAACCACACACACACACACACACACACACACACACACAAACATTGCGTATAGACCTTTATTTGTATGTTTGTAATAAAACTGAGCTTTCTCCAGGACACAATCTAAAAATTTATTTTAAAAAATCTCAAATTCATAACCGAAGCATTCCTGAACATTATTAACAATTGCCATAAGGAAAATACAGATGACTCACAGGAAAGTTCAGTCTTCATAACATAAGGGATAATAAAAATAAGACAACATTTTATTATTGTTAATAAGAGGACAATAGTTTATATGTTGACAAAATTTATATGTAAATGCACATATATGTATAAATCTTTTGAATGAAAAGCATCGACATAAAGATACCTGAAATCTGTATATTCATATTGCCTGATATATCTGAAAGCTCTCTTCTCTCTTCTCTCTCCTCTCTCTCTCTAACTCTCTCTTTCTGTAACCTAATCAGTTTAATAACTTAATCTTAAGGATATCAGGCAAGCAATCATTTTGTGCCAAAAAATACCTTCAAAGGAATTATGTCATTGTGAAATTATGCTAAGAGGAAAAATATATTTAGATAAAACACAAAATTATCTGCTTTCAAATCATTGAGTTTTAGCAGTTTTCTACAAGGTCACCATAATTTAATTTTTACAATGTGATTTTAATTTTGTAATGTCACTTTATCACCAAGACTGCATAGCCATTTCAATCATAGGTAAAAGGTGCCAACAATTGCCATTTATAAGATTAAAATTTGAAACCAAAATGTTATTTAAATCAGCAAGGATTAGAAAAGAGTAAGTGGGCCTCTGTCAAATATAGTTACTTTGGAAAAGGTAGGGGAAATTCTTATGTGTTATGATTTGTAGTGAACACTGAAAAAAAACATACCCAAGAACCAACCAAAACATTTCTTACTTAGGAGAGAATTTACCTCTTTATTCTATTCTGTCTTGCTCTCAATCAGAAACTTATCACAAATCAGAATTTTTAACTTATTTTTGCTGTCTTCAAAGCTCTATACAATAATTCGTGCCCACTTAGGGAAATTTTTGAAAACATAAAAGGATTTCATCCCCTGAGTTTCAAACTTGTCTGCTACCTTGAGAGGTCACATATTTGTACATCTGAAAACATACTTAAGTTTCCAGCATGAGGGCTTCATATATGAAATCAATATCTGCCTCTGATTTATGTTTTTATAATGACAAAATAAATGCCCATGTCATAGAAGTCTTAAAATCACAGTCTGTAAATCAAGACATCAGTGAGGAAGTTCTAAATTGCCGTGGTCATGGAAGTAGGATATTTAAGAGAGAGGTATCTGTGCTTTATGACTGTCTACAAAATGGTGTTATTTCTGTTTTGTAAACAGATTTAAATAGGAATAGTGCTCTTCTATTACTGTGGCACTTGGTACTGTTTCTAACAGCATCTTAAAATTAGAGTTGTTTCCAAGTAGACAACTCTATAAATGGAAGTCCATTTTTTATTTTTTCTCATTATTCTTTTTTTTTTCTTTTTCTTTTTTCTTTTTTTTAATTGGGGAAAAACTACAAAGCATTTACAGTATAATGTTTACAGTCACAATTTATAGTGAGCTGATTTCCCAAAATATATTACCACTCAAGTTGACTTATCTTGTTACATTCAAAAATCTACTCTGTCAAAGTAGTCCATAGAGTACAT
>CAUYRT010097627.1:0-21647 GCA_963574885.1 Lepilemur ruficaudatus
ATATGAGTGGTCACTGAACCCATCCATGTTTCAGTTTCTCTGAAAACACCAGGAGAGCAGAACCTGCTCCTTGCCTCTGTGGAATGTTTGTTGTAAGAATTAATGGCCCTGTGAAGGATTTAGATCTCCTTGGATAAAGGAACTGTGCAAATAAACACTGTGATCACTAATAGGAGGTTGCACTAGTTGTTCCAAACCATGGCAGTTCAGTTATGCATGTTGCACAAACATATAGTGCAGGAGAAAGTAGAAAGTAGGAAAAAGTAGGGGCTATTCAATAGCAACTTCTAAAACTGTCCCTTAAATAACACAGCTGCAATTTATTTATCTGCAAACTACCTAGAGGAGTTTAAGGGCTCCTAAGGAAAATGAAAATCTATTTTCTAAAGCAGCCTTTATGTTAAAAGGTAACCTTAATTATTTACCAGCTGTTCATAGAATTTTGAAGTACAGTTAAATATGAGAAAAGGAAATTAGCTGGCACATGCTCAGGTTCTCTTACAGAACACAGCACATCACTGCTACCCTGGTGGAGAGGTGACCATGAATGTGTACCCCTCTCCTGGTCTTGTCACTGCTCAACAACCCCAAGAACAAGGAAGTGGACATGGTAAAACTGGCCTCCATGGATTCACTTTTCCCCTAACAGAAGTTCTATTTTAATAGCATTGTTGGTCAGACAAAGCCCCCATTTACCTGTGTCAATGTGTTGCACGCTTTCTCTTGTTTCCCTGGTTCTACCGGGACTTAGGAAGTCAACATCACGTGTTGGTCAGGCCAGTAGCTGGAGGTATGCTCTGTTAATCAGCTTTATCTTCATTGTGCTCATTTAAATATTGCACAACTCCCAGGACGAAGGTATATTTTAAAGAGTTCTGGACTGCCCAGTTTTGGACAGGAGAAACTAGCATATGTCGAGTAAATGATACAATCCTGTGTTTCTTTAGTGTTTTCTCAAATATTATGGGTGAAGTAAGTAAATTAATCAAGACTGCCTTTCCCCCAATAAAGGTCCATAAAGAAATTGAGGATAAATCTGGCTAACTGCATATGTGGCTCCAGTGGATGGCTGGAACCTCAGCCCTGATTAGAAACAGTGTTGTCCATGCCCCAAATTACACTGTAAGTGTAAATCGAAGATGTTGGCCCTTGGGTAGGACAAACACAGATTTCTTGAGCATTTCAATTAGGAGCACTATGCAGCATTGCTCCTTTATATGGTTAAATTTGAGAAATAAAGGCTCTGCCCTAAATGCAAGAAATGTCTAGCTCTGGGAAAAAAAATTGGCTCAGATGAACACATATTTTATTTGGCTACTTTCACCTTATGATAACATGATGGTATTAATCATCCACTAAAATTAAGAAATAGACTCTGCTGGAGATCCCCCCCAAAATCATAACCTCTTCTGGTGGAATTTGCCATGTTGCTCAAGATACAAAGTGCCCTGTCTTCAAAAAGATTTAAGAATTATGTGTAAGCATTGCCATCAATGTACAACATCAAGATAATTAAAATTTGCATGGCAAATTTGAAGCAGAGCTAACAGAAGGAAATCTCTTCTACTTTCTTCTACAATAATATTGCATAATATGATAAAATTCCTGTACATAATATCTAGGCTTAGAATCTGATATATTCCAAATAGAATTAGACTGATTTATTTCACAGTGGCCATACAGTCATGACGATTATCAAAGGAACAATCTGAATACATAGATAAAAAGAATACACTGGGACTAAACAGGATGTGTTTTCTGTACTCATTGCTGACTTTCTCAGTAGTAATGGAAAAGTAATGCAGGCTTGCTTCTTCGTTTGCAAAACACACACCTAGCATGTTTGATGTATTTGGTTATAAGTTCACTAAAATACTGTCATTATCCTTTTTTAAAAAAAGATACAGTATATTTATGAAAGCACATGACTCAATTAATATCTGAACTATTAATATATCTCCTCTGTAAAACTGGGCCTTGGATAACACCTTGATTTGTATCCAGTAATGTGGGTGTAGCATCTATTAGTCTTAGCTCTAGAGATGAGTCTGTCACATACTGAAAAATTAGGATGTCTTCTTGGAGTCCAGGGGCATTTCCTTAAGAAAATCTACTGCTATTGTGGCCTTTACTGCTTCTAAATGACAAAAAATGAGAAGTGAGGTGTCATGATCTTCCCTCTGGCATTTAAGGAAATAAACAAGGAGAGGGATATATGTGAGGCTGAGGAGCAAATGTGCTCTGTGTTTGGAGGGTCCACCCTAGAGTGGAGGGGAGGGTTGCAGGGTCAGTCAATGATAGCATGTATAGTTACTGAGCCCTATGATCTGCCAGTTGCCTTGAAAGAATTATAGCGTTAATCCTTGTGACATCCCTCCAAGATAAATATTTTTGTTAACTCTACCTTCTAGGTGAAGGAACTGAGGCCCACAGAGGTTAAGAACAACACGTAGCAAACTTTGAACATCAGCTTGGTACATTCTTCCTCCAATGTCCATACTCTTTCTACTTCAGAATGCTCAGTCTTTAATCCTTTCAATTATTAAAAAAAAAAGCGAACTGGTTGAAATGTTTCCTTAAAGAAATAGAACATATTCAACTCACTGTCTTAGATGAAGAATGAAGTGTTTGGACTGTAAACACTTAGTGGGTTTACTTTGAATGTGAGACTATTCATATCCTGTTAGTGTAACAAATTTATTAGGATTCATCAATCAGATGCAAACCTTAGTCACATGAGAGACTTGATAAAGTCAAGCCGGGTGCCGAAGGTTTCTGATTTCTGGTGGACATTTAACATTGGTAATCGCTTTTGCTTTGTTTGTTTTGTTTCTAAAGATTATTTCAAAAGCAACTGATGGTTTTTACTGGGAATAGAGTATCGGAAAAAGGCATGGCTAAGAATGGGTCACCGATTTGAATGCACAGTCAGTTAAAGTTGTAGGGAAAAGCTAAGTGCAGTCAGAGGTGGAAACAATGAGTTATGCAGGTTACGTAAGATGGAGGAAGTGAGAGTGACTTTTCAAAATATGTCAACAAATAGAAATACACCAGAGGAGACAGACTCACTAATAAATGACTGAATAAAATGAATACGGCATGTGCTATATAACTTGAGGTAAACAGAGTAATTACTGGAGGGCTATCAAAAGAAAAATAAACAAAGAAAGCTGAGAAATGCACTAAGATGAAGGACTGAACAGAGCCAGTCTCTTCAAGTGAGGTACAAAAGGAGGATTCTAAGCAAATACCCTTAAGAAACTCAAGTGCCTTAAGTTGAAGTCAGCATGTTCTTCTCTAAGGCATTGTGCTTTTAAGGGAAAATAGAAGTATTGTCATGTTCAAATTGACAAGTTTCTGAGAAGTGGAAATTTCAGGTTCTTAGTCACTACGCAGAAGGAAATCAAAATATATCTCACTCGGAAAATTCCAGATCCTGCTGAAGCCATCAAAGTCCCTTTATATTTTATATCTGCAATAACAGCTTCTGACATGGGAGAGGACTTGCCTTTGAGAACATTAAACAATAAGAAACAGAGCAAAAGCAAGACCCCACCCTTGACCTGATACAGAGATTTGCTGTAAACATCAGTAAGCCTTGAAAGTAGGTTAACATGCCATGGAATTTGGCTTTATAGCTTTTGTGAGTGTCAATACATTTAATTGGAAAGAGAGGCTGCCAGTGGTTGGGCACACTTCTCAGCTTAGGACCTGTCAGTACTATATAGTATGACTTTGTCCATAGCTGTTTTCTTAGACACAATATTAAATATCAATGTTACCTTTGTTTAAGCCAATCAATATTACATATCATATAATTTAACACTAAAGTTCAGCTGAATTTTCCCAAGAAAATAGTTAATAATGTGATGCTAAACTGTTGCCATTCTATGTGCAAATGGAAAGATGATGTTACTCTCACTTTCAAGCAGGAAGAAGAGTTTTCCCAATAAAGGGACTTTAGCCATCACAACAACTTTCTCCTTAACAGGGAGCAGATGGATGTTGATTCTTGCAGAGAATCTTCAAACATTAGGCCCAATTGGCAATGCCAAAGAGTGCCAGCAATTCATGGGCAAAAGGATAGTTTCTCAGAGATATTACAGGAGCAAATCATTTCTTCTATCTTTCATCTCCCAATCAATAAATATTTGAGCAAACACCTAAGCCAAAACAAAAATTTAGCACGGGGGATCCTGAGAATATTAGCAGAAACCCCTAAGTGATCAAGTAAAACAAGAACGGCAGAGGATTCAGCTCAGGGAAAGTTTGCTTAATTCTATTGGTTATGGATTCTTGCCAGTTCCTTAGGAAAGAGGAACTGAAGAAGGATTCCATGTTCTGGGTATCTTTTATAGAGCTATATTTTATACAAACATATTTTATGGTAGGTAGCAATAGAGTAAGTCAACATTGAACTGGGGGTGGACAGTAGAGGTGGGCTCTGTGCCATCAGTGCCTTGAACTTCGCTCTTGCATTTGCTGCAAGTACAGTCTTCATGTGTTTAGTTACCTCCACTTGCTTTCTAGGAAAAAAAGTTTCCCTCTACTGTGCTATAGATGTAGGCTGGGGATGCACAATTCTATAGCTTTATCACTCTACCTTGAAGACTATGTTTCTGTCCCTAATTTAATATGATGACTCAGTTTTCTCCCTGAAACTCCCACTCTTATTTGATTATGAGAATAGTATTTAATTATCTTTATGAGAAGAATAATGTTTTAATTTGGTCTTGGAAAAACAAAAGTTTTTATTTCTCAAAAACATGGATACCATTTTACTACAACTACTATTACTATCTTTCAATGTCAATGGCTACTGTTTGTTAAGAATTTACTCTGTGCCAGTCACTGTAATCCATTAGTGCACATTATCATAATTGATTAGCATACCTCTAATTGATAAGTATTTTTATTAGATTCATTTATGTGTGAGGAAACTGAAGTCTAGGGAATTCAAGAAACATGCTTAAAGAAACACAGTTTGAAAGTGGTGCACACAGATTCAAACCCAGTAAATCATCCTTTTCATGGACTACTTTGTTCTCCTAGAGGAAACATTAATTTAGAAGTAATTCAGAGGCATTATTGCTTAATCAATGATTAATATCCTGAACTACACTTTCACACATTAACAGATAGATATATAGATGCTATTTCACATAACTATATTTTAGGCTTGGAAAGAAATAGGAATACCCCATTTCATCCTCATGATATCTATTGAGGAGGGATAGGATAGATTTTATCACCTAAAATTTATGAATGGGATAATTGAAACTCAAAGATATTACATATTTTCCTAAAATCACACAGCTAATCATTGGCAAGACTTGAATCTTCTAACTTTAGATGTTTTCCAACACCCAAAGTTCACCCAAGATGTAGCCTGCCAGTCAAATTATGCCCACCTGCCTCAATCCCAATGTGCTGACTTCCTGAGGTAGTTTTAAATCATGAAACACTTTAAAATAATTAGCTAGTATTTATAAACTAGTGAGCACTACTTACCTGCAAGAAGGAATTTGAGACTTTTGTCTTAAACACGGAAATGATCAGGTCATTTGCCATCAGTGTGGCCCCTATGATGACAGCATTGTTTAGAAAACAGAACATTTCAAATGTTTATTCAAGTCATAGAGAAGATTGATCTACCTACATTCCATCTCATTTGTCAAGAGAGATTATTATATCTGAACTTTGCAAATCAAGGTCATTGATGAAATGGAGGAAGTAATCAATGTGAAAAATATTCTTCATGTTTATGGACTCAAACGACAAAAATTCATGGTTTTACTTCTCAAAATGAGCTTACATGTATGACCAGAAGTACACAGTGGTGTGCAGAGGGCCAGGATAGGGGGGTAGTCGACGGGTGAACATATGCTTGGGGAAAGATAGGAGGCACCTTCCTGAAAGTGGACAAAATCTCAGAGATGTAAGAGAAATAAAATTAAGTGATTTAACTGCCCTTGTTAATATAGTAAAACAAATATGTTGTTTCATTCATGTTAGAATGAAAAAAAAATAATGCATGAATTAGAACTAGTTAAGATATGAGATTTCTAAGAGATTTCATGACTGCAACCAAAGGTGTGCCTAAGGATTTACCTCCCACCTTTCAGGGACATGCCTTGGCTTTGGGGGGTCTCAATCACTGCATGGAAGGAAATCAAAATAGACCCCTATTTTGATAGAAATAGCTTTGAGCAGCTGAGAAGCACTGATTTAGGGGAAAATGGAGAAATTTTTGGTAAAGTATACAGATTTTTTCCTTTTTTTTTTTATTTTTTTTTAGTGTAGTCATTGGACTAGGACATGGAAATTGCTGGGCAGGTTTAACGTGTTACCCTAAGGAAAAAACTGAAGGAAAATTAATGTAAGTAGAAAGTTTATTTGGGTCAAGTTTGAGGACTACAACCCAGGAGCATAGATTCCAGTTGCCTGAAACAGCAGTTACAAGTGGGTTTTAAAGGAAAAGAAGAGGCAGTTCCTAGGTTGTTTGCCAAGAATTTATATTAAAATAACATGAACAGTTGATTGGCTATGCATTGTTCTTTGTATCATGAATTCCAGAAACATGAAGGAAACAGGTGAGTGAGGCAGCTAGTCTGAAACAAAATGCCTTTAAATAATTGCCAGGGCACTGGGGGTAGGAGTCAGGGGGAGATGTGACTGAAGTCCCGTATTCATGTGTCTCTGGGCCTGATAAATTTTACATGCCTCACATAGCTCAAACTACCATGAGATACTTGTTTTTTTCCCTTGAGTATCTCTCTCAGATCAGGAACTTTCTGATTTTGCAGTGTTCTCTGAGACTCCTAATGACTCCGAAACGTTTAACCTTTTTAGCTAATATTATAAAAATCTGAAGACACAGCAATAAAAACTGAAAAAGAAAAAAAGAATGCTTATTATTGGTTTATTCATGAAGCTCAGATTTTCAGAACCCAACTGGAAAGAGCAGATGGCAAATGGAGATTTCGCTTATTTCCCACCGCTGAACTACCAGGAGCTGAATGGAGTTACAGCCTTTGAGAAACTGCTCAACTGTTCTGTGGACCCAAAACCTCGACGTTAGAAAAATTTCCAGTCTTTAATGCACACGCACCCAAGAGCACGTCCCAGCTATGAAGCATCTGTGTGACTATATTTCTAAAGAAACTAAACAGAGAGAAAATGCTGACCAACAAGAAGACAAAACACCCACAGAATTTTAGAGACATGTAAATTAAATATAAAATTATCCTGAAAGTTCTGAGGCAATGTTTTCACTCTAGGTAGCTGCATAAGAGTACATTGACTTTTCTGAAACTGCTGGTATGGAAAATGAAAATCTCTGTCGGTGGTCAATGGTGCACCTCTCAATTCGACTGACCTATGCCCAAGCTGAATACATCTCGACCTGCTCTGGAATGACTTTGGTAAATAAAAGTAATACTTCTGACGCCATCAATAATAAACAGTGACTAGAGGAGTCCTCTTTGTTTTTATATGAATGATGATGGTGATGACTAACATTTGTTTTGGAGCAAACCATGTTTTTAATTGTTTAAAGAAACTCTATGTGACCAAATAATAAAGCAGTCACATGACCTACACAAATAAGGTTTTCTGATAATATGACCGACCCCCTGCTGACCTCCGATAGATACTTTTTGTTCTATGCCGTGATCCGGTCTCTGCCAAGAATGGAATTAAATTGTGAAGTCCCTGTTGCATGCAGACTGCTTTCCAAACACTTTTGTTCAAGTAGTTACCACATCCATACCAAGATCAAAAGAGTACAATTATCATTAAAAACGTGAGAAAACTTAACTAAGGTTAAGTAGGCTACCCAAGTTAACACAATTAGAAAGAGGTGATTTAAAAATGAGGCCTTTTGACTCCTAATTCAGAGAGCCATCTTTTTTTCAGCATCTTCAACTGAAAGGAACTTCAAGTTTATTGTCCTTAAAATACAAGTTTTAGGCCGGGCACTGTGGCTCACGCCTGTAATCCTAGCACTCTGGGAGGCCGAGGCGGGCAGATCGCTCAAGGTCAGGAGTTTGAAACCAGCCTGAGCAAGAGCGAGACCTCATCTCTACTATAAATAGAAAGAAATTTATTGGGCAACTAAAAATATATAGAAAAAATTAGCCAGGCATGGTGGCGCATGCCTGTAGTCCCAGCTACTTGGGAGGCTGAGGCGGGAGGATCGCTTGAGCCCAGGAGTTTGAGGTTGCTGTGAGCTAGGCTGATGCCACTGCACTCACTCTAGCCTGGGCAGCAGAGTGAGACTCTGTCTCAAAAAAAAAAAAAAATAATACAAGTTTCAGACAAACCTCTATTTATCATTTATAGTCACTCAGCATCACTTTGTTTAATCAAAACTGTATACAATAGCTGTATTTATCATACAGTTTTGTACAAGAGCCAGTATATAAGTGCTTAATAAATATAACTGGTTTAAGAAAGAATATACGTATTTTTCTATAGGTTGTAGTTCAATATCCTCATACGAAAATATTAACATTTAGCAGCCACCTATTGGTGCTTAAGTTGTCTCTCAAATGAGATGTTGCTATGAAGGAATTATGATAGATGATTGATTAGACATTCTTTGAAAACACTAATTTAAGCTCAATTTATCAAATCTCGCTACACTATGAGGATAGATACTGTAACTGCCTTAGCAATAACTAGTTAATTTTAAAGTTCTTGAGGCTACATGCATATCTCCATGTCTTTAATATAATATATGAAAAATTTATGCCAAGGAGGAAAACTTTATTATCTTGTTGTACCTAAATTAGTAGTAGAAATAATAATAATAAAACATATAGACAGATAAGAGACATCTTAGTTTTGAAAGTGCATTTTTCAAGATCACCTACTAAATGTGTTCAGAAAACAGCTTCAAAAATTATAATGATGGTTAAATATTTATATTATTCTCTTTCAATCTGTTGTATATCCTACTTTTCCTGTAATTAAGTAGTGGTGCTTGCCATTCTTAATTATTACAAAGCTTTTTCTTAATGAAAGGCACTTAATTTTAAACCACATTAAGAATTATCTTCATTCTAGGCTTTATTATGTGTTATGTAACAAAGCATTAAAATGTATTTTATTCCTCACCCTGGTTTTATGTTCAGAACAGTAATTCATCTTTCAAACTATAACATATAAAGATGATTTTAGAGGAAAGGTAACCTAAAGAAAAATTTAAAACTGAAGATTGTTAGAAAAATGAATATACGAGTTTTGCCCAGAAAGTATCCAGCTAGGTAATATGAAAAATGCCAACATTTATTGAAGAGGTACAAGAGACAAGACACACTGTACATAGGACAATGACACCTCAGTCCGCTTCAAAGTAGGCATCTTGGGACTTCACATAGTTCTCCAAGTGTCTCTTCCACTGTTCAAAACACTGCAAAATCCTGTGTTGGAATCACCATTAGCTACCTTGCTGTATTTTCTTGAATTTCAATGACCATCTGAAGTCTTCTCTTTCCAAGGTTATTTTAGTTTTGGGCAAAGCCAGAAGTCGCAGGGCACCAAATTTGAGCTGTAGAGGGCCTGGGTCACCTGGATGATTTAATGTTTTGTCAAAAATCTCTGCAAGAGACGTGATGCATGGGCAGGCGTGCTGTCATGATGAAGCTACCAATCACTAGTTGTCCACAGCTGTGGCTGTTTTCATTGCATTGCACCTCTCAACAGAGGAAGAACATTGAGGTAGTGCTCCTTATTAATTGCTTGGCCTGGAGGAGCATAGTTGTGATGGACAACACCTTCCCAGTCAAAAAAACATCGTTAACATGGTCTTCATCTTGCTGTGACTTTTGAGGGCGTGGCTAGCCAGGCAACTTCCATTGGGACGACTGGGCCTTCAATTCCGGATCACAGCCATAGAACCATAATTCATCTCCAGTTACGACCGTCTTGGGGAAATCTGGTTCATCAGTAGCGGTTTGAAGCAAGTCATTAGCAAATGCAGCACGATATTCCTCCTGCTCTGGTAGCAGAAGCCACAGAATACATTTTGCCACATGTTTGCTTCATGCCAAGATCCTGTGCCAAAATCTTGAACGCAGTAGTTTTTGGAAACCCCAGATCAGCCTTTAGTTCTCGCATTGTCAGTCGCTAACCTTCGTTGTACACATTCAACATTCTCAGGTGTTCTGCTTGCTGCAGGCCTTCCAGAACATGGATCACTTTCAACAGATTCTCAACCGTCTTTGAAGCATTCATGCCACACTTCTATTTGTGCTGCACTCATGGCATCATCCCTGAAGCCTTCTGAAGCATCCGCATAGTTTCTGTGGAGGAATGTTCAAGCTCAGTGCAAAATTTGATGCAGATTCATTGCTCCATTCACTCAGTCATGTTGAGTGGGATGGCCACACCGTACACGTGCTCACTCAGTGGTGTCTAGCGCCCACTGACTAGTACAGCGAAGCCGTCATTGTTCACGCATGCACATCCCAGTCCACTCCCCTGGGCTGCCAGGTTGCATTGGTGTCATGCAAGCTGTTTTCATTATATTAACAATGGCTGGATACTCTCTGAACAGACCTCGTATGTATTTGACTTAACTAAGTAGAATCATCAGGTTCCTTACAGAAATAATGACAATGGGAAACACCGCAAAGCTGAAATGCCTGATAAGTATCCTACTAAGAGTTGATTCATCTGTTTAGTCTCTTAACTGCTATCTGCAGAAAAAACAAACTGATATTTTCGTTTAAGTGATTCCAGATGAGTGAGGCCCATTACAAAAAAAAAATGGTCAATAACTGGCATATATCTGCAAATTTATAGATATTCACACATCCATCAGAACATACACTACCCTCCAAATCTGAAAAAAGACATATACTATTTTATGCAAATTATTTAAAACTGAAACAAGTAGGCTACAATAATTAATTACCTAATGACTTCTTTCACTTTGCTAAAGCTATCACCAACAAGTAATCTATTTCATTCAATAAAACTAATATGAACTTTTATTGCTCTTTGACCTTTTAGCTAAAATGGATAATAATAAATAAATAAGTAAAGGCTGAAATTATGCTATGGATATGTCCTGTTCAAAAATTTGCTGTTTGCTGGCCTATTGAAAAATATTGCACTTCTTTGAGTAATCTCAAATATTTGTAAATAACCTTTAGATTTGGATTGGGAAACATGTTTCAGTCATAGTGTCCCTTCCCTATTTATAGCCAAGCAATTCATTGTCATTTGATTTTTGTTTACTGACCTTAGATTTTGCCTTACAATTCTTTTCAAAGAAATTCTCTAGGGAGCAGTTGCTTTATACTTTAAAATCTATTTGACATCACTGATGGAAACTGTAAAAGCTAAGAAAGCTGAGACCCACCACTCATGGTTGAATAGTCCAACCACAGGATGAGGAAGAGCAGGTGCCCTACAGACATACTTCTTGCTGGGGAACATTTACAGGCTGTGAAGCAGGCGTAGGTGGAGATCAAATGTAGAGTTTATTGAGTTATGCACCATAGTTCCAGCATTTAGCCCTGAAAAGAAGATTGAGTCATATTTAATGAAGAAGCCAATTTATCTTTAAATCTTAATGTTGCCCCCAGGATCCTCAACATCAGTATGCCGTAAATCATTGGTATAAGCACTTTCTTGTCATAACTGTTGGTGTTAATTCAGTTCCTGCCGTGTAGCAGGTACTGTGTTAGTCGCTGCCACACACTCTAGCCTTGTAACAGCGCCTCGAGACAGCAAACCCAGTATGCCCTTTTTATAGATGAAGAAATGTCATTGGCATCCTATTCTCTTTTTACCATACCAATCATTTTGCACTGGTCAATTATTAAAAATATTAACAGGAAAATAGATGTTAGTTACAATTAGTTATTTGGATGATTGTTTTCTTTGACCTATGTCTAGTTTGATCCATTTTGTCTTATTTGCATTATAGAAAATACTGAGCTCGATGGACAGATGATCACAACTCTTCCTTTCCAGGGCTAAAGGAGCCATCTGTTCATAGGTCCTTGTGTCCTCAACACAGGGCAGGAACTGACCCATCAAGACAAAACTAATCTTTTAAAGGAACAGAGTGCTCATAAGTTTGGGTCACCTGACCTTGCTTAATTTGCCATATTTAAACATATTAAAACTAAATAAAGAAGAAGGCAGGAGAATCAATCCATTTTTAATTAATAGTTGCTAAAAACTAAGTTAGCCAAGTCATGCTTCTATCAGCTTGTTTCCAGAGCCTATTATGTTAAATTACATCTTTAAAATGGCAAATTACACTCTGCAGTTGCATAAGTAACAGAGCAAAATACGGCAGATGAGTCCTAAAATGATTCCAATTTATAATCTAAGACTATTTTACTTAGTTTATTATACTCTTAACCCCTTAAAAGAATGGGTTTTGCCCATAGCCAAAACTTTCCATGTTGAAGGAGCCAGGACTGTACATATGTTCGTGAGCAGGAACACTTTGTTTTGCTACTTGTCAATACTGAAGTGCTCCCCTAGGAGTCTCTCTTTTTTCCTTTTTTAAGCCAAGTACTTAATTATGTTCTTGTAATTATTTGTCCTTGCCAATTCCCATCAAAGCGACATAGCTACAGGGATTTTTTTCTTGATATTAGAACTTGGTTAAAAAGAGTCAATTCATGAACTACTGATCCTGCCAAGTGGCCTTTCACATCCTGACACATAATTAATGTCAAACAATTGTTTTCTGATCTGGAATGTGATTTTGGTGCATTGAATCAATCAACTTTGCTCAGGAAAACAGATGAACAATTAAGGTCATTAAAACATGACTCAGCCTTTAGGCCCTTTGAATGGGTGTTTTTCTGAGTACATTCATTTGGCAGGTAAGTGGCCAAGGTTAATAACAGTGTAATGTGGAAAGAGCACAGGTCTGCAGAATTAGTCTGAGTTCTTGCGCTGATTATTTCAGCACTTAATAAGAGCATGAGGCTCTGTCTGGATTGAGTGCTGATGCCACAAGGTAACCTCAGGGAAACACTTGAGCAGCCACTTAATGTCTCATGTGAGATTGTTTTATTTCATTCACTTTCTCAGTAAACCTATAATATGTAGAGATGTCCTGGTTTAGACCAGATCCCGGTGTTTACTGACATTTCAATGCCCAGCAGTGGGAAAATTGCCTTTTAAATTTGCTAGGACAAAAATTGTGCCTTATGTGTTCAAAATGTTTTCCTGAAAGTGGAGACTTGAATTTACTTTTGAGAGTAGACAGATCCTTTGGAGAGATTGGAGTAGGGTGGATGTGTAATAAAGCTTTAATAGGAATTTAGGTGAAATAAAAATGAAGACTATTGTGAAATTGAGATTCCATAAGAGTGAAATTAGTTCTAAAAATAATATAAAAGGTTACCTTTTTTTCAATGTATGAGATTGTGTTCCAACATTGTATTTCCTCTTAGGGAAGGTTCTTCATTCATGTCTATGGTTCTGAGGAGAGTTGAGACCTCTCATTGTATAGAAAAGGCATGGTCAAGGTCAGCTCACGGTGGGAAAGAGCTCTACTGCAGGTTGGAGACCAAAGAGAGACAAGGCTGAGAGGAGACTTTCTGAGGACAGGGGATAGGAAATCTGGGAACTTCTATTTTGTTTGTTAGCTTGACTGTTTTGCAATTTCTATCTGATATTCCAACACACACACACAGACGTTGATATTCTGTTCTTAGTTGTTTAAAGGTGGTACTGCCTGTGTCTGTGCTTAGGTTGTGTGTGTGTGTGGGGGGGTGAAGGACTTACTCCTGACTGAAGGAAGCTGACCCAACATTATAGAAGGGTCCTTAATAAAAGCTGAATTCTCTATTCAGAAGCTAGAGAGGGAGCATTGGGACTTGGTACAAACCATAATTTCTAGAGTCTAGTGGGACTCCAAGACCATTGAAATTTAGGTTGAAAACAGATGTCTGATTCTCGAAAGCTCAGTGAAGACTTATAAATGTAGAAACTAATGTTTAGAGGCAAGAAAGTAGCTAATAAATGACACCAAGGTGATAGTCTTATTCAAATCTTGTTAATTTTGATTCAGATTGTGATACACTAGCTTGCAGCAGAATAATTCTCTGGCCAAGAACAACTTGATCATGTGGATTAAGGAAGGAAAAAAAAGTTTGTCTGAAGACATCTGAGAGCTACCAAGACAGCTAGGACTTGAGTGCCCAATATCCTGCACAGAAGAGGCAGTCATTAGAGTGAGCTTAATAGTCTGTGCCATGTTTCTTTTCAAACCTTTGACAGTTTGTAAGTGGGGTTAACAGAAAGGATGAGAAGTCAGAGAAAGCTGGTGCTAAAGGACAAAATTACTGAATAGAGATTTTGACAATCTTTGAGATTGCCAACTCTAATAATATTCAGCACTACCGAAGTGGCTAGTAATTGAGAGCCCAAGATCCTGGAGAGAAAAGAAGCACAGAGAAGAGCTTAACAGTTGAGCTACTTTCCTCTCAAGGCATTCATCCATTCAGAAGTGTTTCAAGCAAAGAGATGGAGAAGCTTGGTAAAACAGCTGCTCCTAAGAGGCTGGAAAACTATGCAGAACTGTTGGCAGTTCTCAGTGCTGGATAAAAATTGGATTTCGGTGTGGAGAGTCTCTGGTAAACAAGCCAGGCTTTCAGCTGGTACCACAGAAGGACTCAGTCTAAAAACAAACATAAAACATAGGTACATCAGACTTGACAAAGACTGCAACCAACCCTTACACCAGTTCAAACACGAAAAGCCTTTATGTAATCCTCATCTGCCTGCCTATCAAAAACTAAGAACAATCATCTAGAGAAAATAACATCAATGAAAAACCTCTACAAATTCAGTGTGTATTCAATCATAAATACCAGTGGACCAAGAAATGTGACAAAGGAGAAAATAAGAAGATAATGGAAACACACCAAGAGGTGGGCCACGTACGGACATGAAAACTGAACAATATCATTGCAAAAACATAATTCTCTCATATGAATTTAGGACATTCTCTCACATGAATTTGGGTAGAAATTTTTTAAACCAAATGTTAGCAAAATAAATCTTGCAACATTGGAAAAGAATAATATATCACAAACTAATTAGGTTCATTCTAGGTATACAAATTTTGTTTTACTTTCTCTATATGAAGAATAAAGAAGTGGCTTAAGATATTCTCAATAGTTACAGTAAAAATGTTATTAAAAGCTCAACCCTCACTTATAAAAAAAGAAAAAGTGAACAAAAATTAATAGCAAAAATAAAAGGGAATTTTCTAAATCTGATAAAAGATATCTTTAAAAAACCTACAGCAAACCCTTTGGATAGAAATGAAGGATAGAAATCCTTCATCTTGCCATCTGAGAATGGGTCAAGGAGGCTAAAGTCAGTTCAGCTATTCAATTTTGCTCTGAAGATCCCATCCAGTGTAATAATTCAGGAGAAAAAATAGTATAAAGACTGATCATAAATAAATAACATGAACATTTTTCAAAGTGGTCTGGTTATATATGAATGTAACCCGAAAGATCATCCAGGTAAATTACTAGGATTAATAAATGAACTCAGCAAAGTTACCAAATACAAAGAATATGAAACCAGTGCATTTCTTTATACCAGAAACAAAGTTTAAAAAATATAGCCATTACAATTGCATTTAAGTAAATATCTAACTGCATATTAAATTTAAGAAAACTAAATAAATGCAGGTATTTACGTCATCTGTTGATTGGAAGATGGAATACCATTAAAATGCCAGTTCTTCCCAATTGATGTATAGATTCAGTACCATCTCAATTAAAATCTCATCAATATTATTTTTAGAAATTGCCAAGCTGATTCTAAAATTTGTATGCAAATGCAAAGGACAAAAATAGCAAAGACAATGTGAAGAAGAATTAAGCCAGAAAAGTTGGAAAATAGGATATCAATATTTTTTGTAGAGCTAGAGTAATTAGAGTAGTATAGGTTTTATCAATTGACCAATGGGAAAAAATGAGTAAAGAAAGAGACTCACATGTATGAACATTTGATTTATGACAAAGGTTTTGCTACAGAGTAGTGGAGAAAGAATGGTTTTTCAGTAAATGATGGTTGATACACCTGGACATTCATAGGAGAAAAATTGGAACTTGTCTCCCTGCATTACACTGTGCATAAATGTAACTTCCGGTGTACTTCAGATTTAAATGCAAAATGTAAGACTCTAAAACTTCTAGAATACAAGAGACGAATATGCTCCTGCTTTTAGAGGTAAGCAAAAATTTATTAGAACATAACAAGCACTAATAAAAAGTAAGAAAATGAAAAACGGACCATATTATAATAAAGAGTAAAAAAATTGGTAAGTTAGTAAAAGGCAAACCTCAGACCACAAAAGATATTTGCCATATATACAAAAATATATATAAATTATATATATGATAGGGTAAAAAAAAAACTCCCACAGTAAAAGAATCAGCAGGAACTTGAATAGATACTTCACAAAAAATATTATTCAAAATGGCGAATAAACAAAAGGAAAAGGCACTCAACCTAATTAGTGATCACAGAAATGCAAAGTAGAAACCACTCAGACATACCACAAACAGAACAGGATGACTAATATTAAAGCAAGAAGAGCAAGTTTTGATGAACACGTGATGTGGACAACCGGACCTTTCATGTATTGCCCGGGGTGTAGAAATTGATCACACTCTGTGAAAGCCATGGCAGTATCTACCAAAGCTGAATGTCAGCGTGCCCAATATCTCAGAAATTCTACTCCTAAGTGTATACTCAACAGAAATGTGAACGAACATGTACTTAAACATATGCATAATAATGTTCATAACAGCACTATTTGCCATAGTCAAGAAAATTTAAACAATCTAAATGCCCATGATACTGGAATACATAAATAAAATAAATCATTATACACACAATGGTGTATAAAATTCAGCAGTGAAAATGATCAAACTACATACATAAATTTTACTAACACAATTTTGAGCAAAACTATAGTTAAACATCAATGAGTACATACTCTGTATTAAGCTCAAAAAAAGGCAAAAATAATTGATAGTAAAAGGCTTGGCAGTGGTTGTCTTTGGAGAGGATCGGCGCTTAGTGACTGGGGGCGGGTGTTTCCGGGATGCTGACAGTGACCTGCTGCTAAGTGTTGGTTACACAACTGTGTTTACTTTTTGATGATTTGTCAATCTGCAATGTCAAGATTTTTCACTTTTCTCTTATTATCTAATACTCAAGTAAAGAAATTTACTAAAAAAAAGTTAAAACCACACTGTGATGATTGCTATTAACACCTTCCACATAGAAGGCAGTCAATACATTCTTGTCAAATGAAAATCCGCACAGGGTAGGCACTATATGGGGTTAACTCTGCATAAAGGTGTCCGGGAGACACTCACATAATGCCTTAGATGGGACTGTGGAGAGAAATAGGTATTTTCTGGGCACAAAGAGAAGACTTTGTAGATTAAAGAAATAGCATGAGCTGAGAATCTTTCCAAGACTAAAAATTCTGGGAATGTAGCATCTTCCTGTAATTAGTAAAATAATTGCTTAAGTTCTGCCACTTGAAGCCCTTTCCTCCATATTATCAATCTATGGAACAAAAAAACAGCAGTGAAAGATAATGTGCTCTGCATGGGACTGAGTATCCATTGCCTCTTTCCTGCTGATTACCTACCAGACATGTGGCTACTCATTATCCCCAGAAGGAGGGCTCAGGAAAGAAAGGGGGAAAAGTCAAGTTAGTTAATTAAGCAGCCCTGGCCAAAGATTTGGTAGTAGGAGGAAGTTGAAACTAATAGCTAAAATGAGTCTCTTAGATTTAATGAAACTCTCAGTTTTGGCTTCTCCATGACTATATGTAGAAATGAGAATTAGGCTTTAATTTGCTTTTCAACAGTGTCCCATCTGACACAAGCTCTTGTACACTTAATTCAACAATTAAAAGTTTTAATGCATAAAAGATGTTAGGGAAAATAGCACCCATTTCAACTGAAGGCATTGATTCCCTGAACAAATGTAAAATATGTAAACAAAAATGATATTTTCTAACAAAAAACCTACATGCTATTATAAAAATGCAATGGAAGAATAACATTTGCTTTCTGAGGTGTATGTAGCAAAAAAAATTACATTTTTTAAGCCAAATGTCACTAATTTTTATTTTTAAATTATGGGACATATACCAATTTTAAAAAATAGTAAACAATATCTTTACTCACCAGACTTGTTCCCTGGATCATTCAACTTTAATCAATGGCTTCTAGAACGGAGAACACTTCATTAGATTAGAATATGGTTCAAGGCTACCCAGGGAAGATATTTACAGCATTTGAAATCAAATCCATTGACAAATGACTTACTGAGGATTGAAAAGGTTTATTTTAATACATCTTCAGAAAACAACCATATGATTAAGATCACACATTTCCCCATATCAATTTTGTCTGCTGACTCATCATGAGTGAATACACTTTTCATTGACCACTGTGGACTCTGGCATTTTGGAACCTACATATGCCTCAGAAAAAGAGGGAGAAATGGTTACACAGCAATGATCCATGAGGCACAAGTGGGAAAAATTCACAATAGCAAGTCACAATGAAGGGATGACAGAGGAAGGATGAGAGGGCTGTATTGAGCTATAAAAGTAACCATGGAGAAAATAGCACACTTAAGAAAAAGTCATCCATTTCTGAAATTTTAGAATAGTCATAAAAATCCTGTAGAGAAAAAAGCCATATTTTTGTTGACACATTTGCAGAGCATGCACACAAATGGTTTTGAGTGGATCTACAAAGTAGTAAATTGTCATAGTAATAAGATGTTTATATATGGTAGATAGAGACTATGTACTTCAAAATCAGAAGTTTGGGCAAACAGTGACTTAGACTCGAATCTGAAATATCATTCTATCTCCAAACTTAGGAAGTTAACGGTTTGCTTTAGTTTGGTACCACCAAATTTTTGAATGATCTAGATTGCTGATTAAGGGATGACCCTGAAAAAAGGGAGATAATGAGATGTCTAATTATTTTTTTTCAAAATGGATTTCCAGGTATGAGATATGATTCATGAGCACTATCCATAATTTTGTCACAATCTCCAAGTATGAAATTATCAGCTCAATAAGAATCATAATTGCATAGATTTCTACCTTAGTTATAAGAATAGAGTAGAACTGGGAACACAAGTATCTACATCTCTTTTGTTAAGTTACTCCAGGAACCTGATGCTTTTAAGATTGTTTTATTATGTGGAATCACAAATAGGAAGTATATAACAATCGTAAGCTGGTAAGTAATAATAGCTGGTAAGTCTAAAATCTCCAGAACAGGTTAGCATACTGGAGACCCAGGGAGTAGTCAATGTTGCAGCATTCTAGGGGACAAATTCCCTCTTCCTTGGGGGACCTCAGTGTTTTTTCTCTTAAGCCTTCAACTGATTGGATGAGGCCCAGCCACATTACGGAGAGTAATCTGCCTTACTCAAAGCATACTGATTTCAATGTTAATTTCGCCTTAAAAATACTTGTACAGAGACATTTAGACTGATGTTTGACCAAATAACTGGGTACCATGGTCTAGACAAGTTGACACACAAAATTAAGGATCACATTACGATTCGTACGTCCCAGTAAAAACAATCTGATTTAGTCAGTTTGCCACTCTCTGCTATGGAGTACTAGGGTGGGACAAGTTTTTCATCAATGTGTTAGAGGCTGTTGGATTCCTTCATGTCCACTTTGTAATATTTATTCTTGATACTTGCACTGATTCCTGGTACCTTTGATTGTAAGCAAAGAATTAGACGTGGATCTGCTAGACGCCCATGAACCGTGGCAAACTGTGCAGAGAGAACTGCTGGGGGCCGCTTTCCTTAGAAACGGGCTAAGAGTAAGGCAGGCACTTAGAATTTCAGCATTTCCTTTTAATCATGCATCCAAAATGTGGCTGTCAATTTGCAATGCTATCAGCAATAAATGTGCACAGAATAGAGATTTTTGGTTGTTATTAATCTCTTTTTAAATTTCCTTATTTCTCTAACAGGCATACAATGCAATGCCAAAGTGTTATCATTCTGAATACCAGTGAGGAAAAATTTCCCCAAGTGTTTGTTTCTTTTTCCCCTTGAGCAAATGTTTATCCATGTTATTTACCCACTCATCTGTTGAAATGTTACACTAGTCTTTATACATTGGGGGAAGTTTATATTCTGAAGACATTAACCTCCTTAGACCTTTATCGTATCCAACATAAGCATTTAACATTTAGATATTTGTCTCTTATTTTAGTTGTATGTATTTTAATCACAGAGGTATGATATTGCATATTTTCAAATCTATCAATCTTTTCTGTATTACTGTTTTTTGTTTCAAAACATGTCATTCCATTACACATCTAACAAATGCTGTCTTTTATTTTTGGCTACTATAAGTACATATATAAATATATTTTAAATAATTAAGTTTCAAGACCACCTACAGCCTATTTAGAAAATGGTATCTACTCCACATGTCTAACTAACACTTTTTATTCAGTTACCTCAGAAAATCCATTAAACACTGATTTTTTATTCCCATATTTTTATAAGGTTTATTTAATTGATTAAAAAGTAACATGTATATGTAAGTATATGCATGTATAATTATATGCATATATGTGCATGGACTTTGTATGTGTATTTATCTACCAACATGCATACATATATATAGAAATACCTGTATCTATCTATTTATCATCTATCAAGAAAAAAAGAAAAAAATTTCTAGTTGTTTAGCCAATATCAATTTTAAGGTGCACAACGAGGTATGCTGATTTCTAAATTTACACAGTTTCTATTTTGCTCAGGGAAATATAGCCTTAGTTATAAATAGTCTTCTCCCTGTACTTCTCTGCAACAGGAATAGACATGTGACCAAGTGCTGGCCAATTATATTTAAATTAGAGTCAACAAATAGGGCACCCAAACTATAATTTGAAAGGGGCCATATTTAGCTGGCATCTTTGTTTAGCGGTTTATCCTTCTCCTTTGTCCTGTCTAGAATACAGATCTGATACCTGGAAGTAGAAGGAAATGAGTAGAAAAGACACACATTGGGTTTGGTGGAACAGAAAGCTGGAAGTACCCGAGTTTCTCTCTCTATATATATATTTTTTAGAGACAGAGTCTCTAAAACATTGGAATACAGAGGTGTGATCATAGCTCACTGCAACCTCAAACTCCTGGGCTCAAGTGATCCTCCCATCTCAGCCCCCCAAATAGGATGACAGGCATGCACAAACATATCCAGCTAATTTATTTTTTGTTTTTTAATTTTTTGTAGAGATGGGTCTTGCTATGTTGTCCAGGCTTGTCTCTAACTCCTGGCCTAAAGCCATCCTCCCACCTTGGCATCTAAAAGTGCTGCAACTACAGGTGTGAGCCACCATGCCTGGCCTGTACCTGAGTTTTTAATGATATCACGGAGCAGTTTTAGGAGACTTGGCTTGCCTATCTCTCCCCAAAACTTGCTGTGAGAGAAAAGAGATCCCTGTGTAGTTAAGCCAGGGTAGTCAGCTTCCTGTTTTCTGCAGTTGAATGCAGGCCTAACAAATGCATTTACTTCTCTCCAGAACTTGCAGGGCTTTTTCTTTTTCTATACCACTGAAAAT
>CAUYRT010097628.1:0-19804 GCA_963574885.1 Lepilemur ruficaudatus
TGCCGTAGCGTCAGCCTAGCTCACAGCAACCTCAAACTCCTGGGCTCAAGCAATCCTTCTGCCTGAGCCTCCCCAAGTAGCTGGGACTACAGGCATGTGCCACCATGCCCGGCTAAGTTTTTCTATATATATCTTTAGTTGGCCAATTAATTTCTTTCTATTTATAGTAGAGATGGGGTCTCACTCTTGCTCAGGCTAGTTTTGAACTCCTGACCTTGAGCGATCCGCCTGCCTCGGCCTCCCAGAGTGCTCACAGGCATGAGCCATCGCACCCAGCCCAAACCTACTTCTTAATAGCACACATTAGAGATTAGGATTTCAACAAATGAATTTGGGGTGGGGGGCATAAACATTCAATCTATAGCAAGTTGGGAGCTTGGCACAAATGTAGAATCTCATGTACCACTCTAGACTTATTGAATCAGAATCTTCATTTTCACATGATCTTGTCTGGAGTAGGAGAGATGGCTTGTCCTAAAAAACAATATGTAATCTGCAAACTAAAAAGTGAATAGACATTAGTCAGTCAACAACTGGAGGCAAGAATTGGTCAAGATGGAGAAAACAGCCGCCCCCGCCAAAGGAAGCCGTTGGTCCTTGGAGGAACCACAGAAAAGAGTGCTAGGGAGCTGGTGTGTAAGCTTCGGGGAGAGCAGTGGAGAGACAGGCAGGGGCCAGGCCGTGGGAGTGATTGTGGAGCTTATTTTGAGGCAAGGAAAGCTATTAAAAGTTGTGGAGTGATATAATCAGATTTTCATTTAAAAAATCAGCATCAACAAGGCTATTTCCAGGTTTTATGGAGCCTAAGGTTTATACAATTTGGGATGCCCTCTTAAAGGAAAAGAAGACAACATTGTGAGGCATTTGATTTGATTGCTTATTTTGAATAAGAAAAATAAAACAAAACTAATTACAAATTTTCAAAAGTTGACAGACATCACAAATATCACAAAAGCTAGAATACCATGATATTTTTATCAAATTGCCACATACACTTCTCTAACACTTTTTTCCTACATTGTGGGGCTACATTCTCTTTTATCATTTCTTCATGTAAAGAAGTTTATAATTTTATAATAATGATATTATTTTTAATTTTGAGACAGAGTCTTGCTCTGTCACTCAGGCCCGAGTGCAGTGGCATGATTACAGCTCACTGTAGCCTCGAACTCCTGGGCTCAAGTGATCCTCCCACCCCAGCCTCCCAAGTAGCTTGGACTACAGGCACACACCATCACGCCTGGCTACATTTTTAATTTTTTGTAGAGATGGAGTCTTTCCCAGGCTTGTCTCAAACTCCTGGCCTCAAGTGATCCTCCTGCTTTGGCCTCCCAACGTGCTGGGAATACAGGTATGAGCCACCATGCCCAACCTATAATATTATTTTATATAGAAAGAATAAAATGATAATTCAGTTTTCCCAACATGGGTGATTAAAATTTGTTTATTTATTATTGATAGTTTGGAAAAGTTTTAGGTATACAAATAGTTATTATTAATGCCGTTTAAATCTTTTTAGGATTGTTGTTAAATTTGGAATAACCTCTTTTCAGTGTCTTTCAACTATGAGCTACAAGGTTTCAAAGCATTTCAAATTTTCTCATGTAGTTAATTTCTGTTAATACTCTCTGAATTGAGTATACTCATTAACCAGGGCTTTGGGAAGTATTCTTTTCAAGTGAGTAGTCCTGAAGCTTAAGCATCATTAATTTTATGTGAATACTTTCTACACACCCAGCTTCAACCACCTGCAACAAACTCATCTGGGTTTAGAGGATGGAGACTTAGTCCTTGCTCAGAGGATGGTCATGGACCAACGGGGGAGACAGGAAAACAACTAACTATAAAGCAGGGCAGGTTATGAGCACTACAAAACTTCAGAACAAATTTAACCTTCACTAAAAATGCTGGGAATATCACATACATGTTCATAATTAAATAAGATAGGCAATTATCCTTTCCATAAATATTTATCAAGTGTACTATGTGCCTAACACTGCTGGGCACAGGTCAGGAGAGGAAATACAAATACTTCCAACAGGACCTCTGTCCCATGGATCTTAATTTAGTAGGTAAGATACATGTACAGAAAAAACAATACCACTCGTGATAATAGTAATGGCTAAAATTTATTATGCATGCATAATTTATCAGGCACAGTGATGATTAATTTTAGGTGTCAACTCTACTGGGTTAAGGGATACCCAGATAGCTGGTAAAGCATTATTTCTGGGTATGTCTGTGAGGGTGTTTCCAGAAGAGGATTGGCATTTGAATCAATAGACTGAGTAAAGAAGATCTGCTCTCACTGGGGTGGGTGGGCACCATCCAGTTGGTTGAGGACCCAGGATAGAGCAAAAAGGCAGAGGAAAGGCAACTTTGCTCTCTCTTCTGGAGCTGTGACATTCATCTTCTCCTACCTTGGGTCATCAGAACTTCAAGTTCTCCATCTTTCAGACTGTGGGACTTGCACCAATGCATGCCCCTCCCCTGCAAGTTTCTCAGGCCTTCAGACTTAGACTCAGACTGAGCCATGCCGGCTTGCAAACAGCATATCGTGGGACTTCACAGCCTCCACAATTGCATGAACCTACTCCCATAACAGATCCCTTCTGATCTATCTGCCTACCTGCCTGTTCATCCATCCTATTGGTGCTGTTTCTCCGGAGAGTTGTAACTAATACAGGCACAGTTCTAATTATATTTACATTTAAATATAATATGATAACATAATTAAATGCAATATAACAGTACAAAGTAGAATGTGCTAATTACCTCGTGAGTGGTCCGGTACTGTGGAAGTACTGAAAAAGGAGAGAAAATCTTCAGACTCAATAATAAGTACTGAGCACCTGTTGTGCATTAGGTTTGATACACCCGTCATCTCGGTATAACCCTTGAAACAACTTTACAAAGGAGACATACCCTTGGTATATCAATGTTCAGAGAAGTTAGGGAGCTGGTCCAAGGAGAATAAGTGGTGGAACTAGATGCTGGACTTTCGACCTCTTACGAAAGATGTCACAAATCAGGCACCCACAGACAGAATGGGTCTTGGCTTTGTTCAACTTTAATAAAAGACACAGCATGTAGTCCAATGGGCCAAAGAAGAGTAAAAGTATTTTAACAAAAATGGCAGCCTCCTGATCCTCCCTTCTACAGCCCAGTCCTGCTTTCTTCTCTGGCGGCTGGTTCCATTAGGCTGGGAGCTCCCCAGGGGCGAGGGCTGTCTCCTAACTTCTGTGTGCTCGGTACCCAATACAAGGCCAGTGTCCTGAAGTCACTTGGTCCCCAGCTTGATTCTTGACTAACGATCATTTCAGTTTCTTCTAACAAAGTCAGAACATTCTTTTTAAAAAGAAAACTATTAGCAAATAAGTGTAACATACATATAATAGTATGTATCTATCTCCACTTAGTGGTCAGACTTCCGGCAGCCCACTATTGAAAACACCAGCAAGGCCAGGTGGAGTGAAGGTTAGCCGTCCAACTCCATTCACAGAGCTCCTGGTTCGAACCCTGGCTCTTCCCTTTGTTACCCTTGGGCAAGTTACTCAACTGCTCCGGACAAGTTCTGGCACATTCTGTCATGAATATCTGTCATTACTATTTCCTAACAGAAGGGAGTAAATCTCTTTGATCATTTACGAAGTCTATGCCTTATTCCTTGGCAGAGATAAATGGTCCCAAAGTCACAGACTACTGCCTTAAATTGATGTACGGAATGAAAGCACTGATTTAATAAGCCTGATGGCCCAGTGTTCTTGGAACGTGGGTGGAGGAAGAAGCTGACTCAAGGAGAAGAGGCGCCGATGGCCCGAGAGTGAACCGCAAAGACAGCAGGATGGCTGCACAGGAACAGAAATGCATGCAGCCTGAGTGATAATGAGGAACAAACAGTCCTCCTTAATCTTAAGTGGCCTCCTGGAGGGCATGCCCTCGGGCCTGACAGCTCTTCATAGTAGTAGGTGTACATAATGACCACTCAAAGCATCGCTAAAAGGTCAAATATGTCCAGAGAAAGAATTCAGCCGGAAAAATGTGTGTAATCCTTTTTAAAACGATACCCGAGAAGCCTCGGTTTGACTTGGAAGAGCCCTTCTAAAGAAACCACTCAGTCCAAACTCTACACACTGACACGCAGCCTTTCCTAGAAATTCGTGGCCTGCAAAGATTTTTTAAAAAATTAAGCCCCACCACAGCGTTGCCAACTTGTTATTTTGGCACATAAAGTCACTAAGAAACAAACCAACAAAAGAATCACCATCTACTGCTGTCATCTTTCCATAAAAGAAAGGAGATTTTAATGTCAGAAATAGTAGGAAGATCCCAATCTTGGAATTAAAGATGGTCCTTCCAATTGAATCCATTTAGTATTATGAAAAGCTCACTGCATTTCATAATATTTCTGACTTTGCTGCAATTTCTGGAAGCCTTGTCATGGACAGACCAAATGGAACCTGCATTTGGAAACTATGAAGCTCTCTAGGTTTTGAAGTGTGGGCGATGGGCCACCAAGAATCAGCATCGCCTGGGAACCAGTTAGGGTTACAAATTCTCAGGCCCCGCCACAGGCAGAATGAAGCAAAGATTCTGGAAGTGGGCCCAGCAACCTCTGTTTTAACAAGATTTCCAGGTAATTCTGAAACATCCAGGCTTGAGAACTACCACTGTGGTTCCTTCCTTCTAGATGACTTGCATGGGTCTTCCCAGGAAAACCTCCAGTGACAGGATCCCAATACTTCCCCCCAAACCCTGCTTCTACTTCTTGTGGCTGGAAACTCCCAGACTAGCATCCTAGGTCCGAGTTCTGCACTTGTGAGCCACACGGAATGCGTCTTCTCTGTCTCCCTGACTTGACAACACTATATATTTGAAGATGACTATTGCATCTCCCTTCCTCAGGTAGGCACTGCCAGGGCTCTTACCTGGTCCTCATGTGGCTTGACATCTAGTCCTGTTGTCAGCATGGTCTGGACGCCCTTTTACTGTTGTTATTAACAACTACCACTTATTGAACATTTGTCACTATGTGCCTTGCACTGCCTAGGAATGTTCCATATGTTCTCACTTTAAATCTTCACAACAGCCCTGGGAAGTAGGTCGGCTCTCCCCATTTTACAGAAAGGAAATCAGCTCAGGGAGGCCACGTAACCTGCCCAACACCACTTGGCTCGTGAGATATTGAGCCAGGTCCCACACTCAGGTCTGTGTGGCACTCAGGAGCTCATGCTATTTCCACTATACCAAGCGGCCCTGAAATTTCCATCAACATATTGTTAATTTGGAGGACCCCGAGCCAGGGAAGAGGTGGCCTTGAGGGCTGAGTAGGTAGCGTGATGGGTATGACATGGCCTTTGGAGTCAAACAAATCTGGATTGAGTCTTGTCTATGCAATTACTAATTATATGACCTTGGGTGTATTTCTACTCTTTCTAAATCTCAATTTCCTCATCTGTGCAATGGGGATAATAATAACATCCACCTCATAAGGCTGCTATGAGTAGAAAATGAATTAGCGCTCATAAAGCACTTAGCAAAGTGCCCAGTACAGCAAGCACCCAATAAATATCTCTGTTATTGCTACTAAATGTATGCACTCTGCAATTATATAATTATAATGTGGATGGGTCGTACCCAGACACACATATGATGTAGCAATATAGGTCATTGTCTCCTTTTCAATCCCACTGACCTGCCACCTATTTCTGGCCCTGGGCTACTTTAGCAACCTCCTGACTGATTCCTTCCCTCCAATTTCTCTCTCTTGTGCAAGCCAACCTACAAATGTAGGCAGGCTAATCTTCCTAACACCCAGCTCTGATTATGTGGCATCAGCCCCTGCTGAAACACCACCTTCAAGTAAGTAAAGGTTTCTCTTCTTGGCTTTCAAGCGTTGGTATATGACATGGCCCCAAATTCCTACTCCCACCTTTTTCCCACTGTTGTTCCCTATGTGGACTCTCGTTCCAGCTGAACTGAGTTAGGGCCCTTTTTTTTTTTTTGAGACAGAGTCTCATTCTGTTGCCCAGGCTAGAGTGAGTGCCGTGGCATCAGCCTAGCTCACAACAACCTCAAACTCCTGGGCTCAAATGATCCTTCTGCCTCAGCCTCCCAAGTAGCTGGGACTACAGGCATGCGCCACCATGCCCGGCTAATTTTTTGTATGTATATTTTTCGTTGGCCAATTAATTTCTTTCTATTTTTAGTAGAGACGGGGTCTCGCTCTTGATCTGGCTGGTCTTGAACTCCTGAGCTTGAGTGATCCGCCTGCCTCGGCCTCCCAGAGTGCTAGGATTACAGGCGTGAGCCACCGTGCCCGGCCTGAAATTTCTTTTTGAAGAAGTTTTTGAAAAGTAGCTTTTTTTTGAAATGCCTGAATTTTTTTTACCATATATCATATCTAGACTTAGCTTTACCAAGTCGTTTTGATTTGACATATCACACAGAAATTCTGTATTCCTACAGAAATCTTTTCAATAATTCATATTGCTGATCCCATTCTTCATAAAATTTAATTATCTGTTCTCACAGAGAGAAAATTTTGGCTAACACCTGTCCTTGCAATAGGCAACACACTTTAGAATGATAGGGCAAATCCACACTGAATACCTCATCCTTCAACTTTAGCGTGTTACGAAACTGACAATGTCATGTTGCATTTGCATTTAATGATACTTATAACTTGTTGCAAAGTGTCACTTAAAATAGTAGGTTTAGCACAGAGATTTTGCTGATGCAAGCGAGATACAATGAACAAAAATGATCTGTTAGTACATTTTAAAATCTGTGCCATAAACCCTTCATGTTTTCTTGTCATGGAAGGTACACTGTCTGTACATATACCCCCTAAATTTACCAAATTCAGTCTAACATTTTTCTTGAAAGTTGTTAAAAACATGTATTCCCTGTGTTCTGTTCACAAGAGTGCCCAAAGCAAATAACTCCTCATAGCAAAGAAAATCTTATGACTCAAATGAAGTATAAAACCTGCACTGAGTCAGTACTATCAGTTGATTAGCCAAAGCGATTGAATAATATATATTTTCCTTTTGAAGTATTACACGAAGTTGTTCTGTTAAGTTGAAGTCTAACTCGTGCTGCCGATCAGCTGTGGTTCTCCTTGAAAGAGGCAGTTGTTTGCGCTTTGAAATGTTTTCGGAGACTAAGCATCCTACAACTTTGACAATGCATTCTTTCACAATTTCTACATCACTGAATGGATTCTTCCCTTTTTTCCCCAAGTATAGAGGTTGCTTCAGTGGCATTATTTCCTAGTCTCATTACTGCTTGAAAGAATTGTCTTTGCTTTTGCTTTTCATCTTTTAATTTCTGTGATACAACATTTTGCACCTCTCCCTCTAATTTAAAATGTCTGTGGTCCTTATGAGTGTTATAATGTTGATGAGCATTAAAATTTCTTTAATGTAACAAGCAAATCATCTTATCTTTAGCAGAAACCAAGATAATATTGCCAATTCCCAAACTTCATTAAAAAATGTTTTCTTCCTTCAGTGTTCTCTTGGTTGTCTTTGACATGATGGGCTATTGAGCAGACAATTAAATACTGCCTAGCTGTGCAACTATTCACAAATTCCACTTCAAACAGAAACACAGGGCACTGTTGTCAAAAGCTTGATAACAGACTGGCGTACTCACCCCCATAAACTTTCAGCAACCAGCCTTCTGTGACAGTGGTGCCAGTCAGGCAGGGGAAATTAGAACTAAATCATGATTGTAACAGACATCAATTTAGTCCTTATCACTTGCTAATGTTCTAATTGTGTCGGTCAATCTGGGAAGTTTATTTCATTGAAATTTATTTGGTATTTTAAATATGTTCATCTTACAAAATAAAAATATAAAAGATTAACAAAAGTACATTAATAAAAATAAAAGGATTTATTTCTATCAAATTTGGATTCAGTCAAAAGGCTACATTCAAGGACCTTAGAAGGTCACATGTGGACTTACAGCTGCAGGTTCCCCATCCATGGTTGAGGACTTTCCATGGACTGTGATAACTACTAATTTTCATTAACTATTTTTATTTGCATCAATAAATAATAGGAAAAATTATTCTAATGTTTCTCTGTTGAAGAAAAGGTCTCTTTAAGATAGTAGGACACACATCCAAAGACATTTATTTTGTTCAAAGTAAGCATTAGAAATCACAGGCTGAAAAAGCTAAACAAAACCTGTGTAAAAAGGCCCTAAGTAAGCACAGTATGCATGATTATGTAACACTTTATGGCCTACAATGCAAAAGAGGAACTGGGTGATATCATTCTGTCCCTCTCAAGATAATTGAGGTATATTCTTCTTTACTTTTCACCCCAGACATTTTACCCCCACTCTGCTTTATTTGAAAAGATACTCAGGAAATTGTCTTTGTAAAATTTCGACCCAAACCGATTCTAATATTTTTTTATCCATGCATTAGTACACATGAAATAATGTTTTATTCATTTTTAAAGTACTTTACTATGGGTATAAAATACAAGAACATAAAAGGGAAAACAACCGATTGTAATTCTTAAACTTGAGCAGCAAATTTAAAAGATGGAGAGCAAATCATAAATGTGAGTTCACTACGAGTGAACAACCAGAATAAAGGAGTGAGAAAAATGCTTTGTGATTCAGGAATCAAATATTTCTTGGACGTGGCTATTAACAAGTATTGGAAAAGTGGTTATAAATCAGTGTTGGAAAAGAAAGTCATTTCAAGCCAAATAAGTGAATAAATAAAAATATATTAATAGTAATGGGAATTAGCAAAGTGGACACTGACTGGGATCTGTTAAGGTATTATCTTGTTACAAACAGAGCATTAGAGAACTCAAGGGAAAAATTTCCAAAGGTGAATGGGTAATAGTTGCTTGAGAGCCTTGAAAACCTGGCTTGGAAAATTCTATCTGATTAATAAAATAATTATCCTAGATTATAGCACAAAATGCACCTTACAAAATATGAGAAAAAAATCATTCTGCTGTAGATTAGTAAGGGAAGAGATTGGGATACTGAGCACAGGAGAATGTTGGGGTACTACGAACTAAAAGAAAGAAGAATCTAGATTTGAGATTGTGGCTTTGAAAATGGGAATACAATTGCAAACATAGGAGAATGAAGACAAACTGGTGACTTATATATAAAGCACAGAAAATGAGAATGGCAAGAGGGTCAATAGTATTTCTAGTTACATACACTGTAAAGGAGTAATCCAGTAAGACATCTTTTGTCTTATATAGTTTTTGACTATATAAATATCTCACCTGGTCATGTTAAAGAGTCCAAATATCACTGGGTTCTTATGATCTCTGGTATGCAGCAAAAAGACATCCTCTGAAAAATTAAAGACAGTTCCATCACTTAGTATTTTTAGCTCTCTTTGCACGGAAAGAAAACATATTCACTTAAAATAGTTTAGAACCCAATATAGATTTTAAGTTATACATTTCCATATAAAATCATACAACCGTAAGCAAATCATAACAGTGAATCATTTGACTGTACTGAGTAGTTCTGAGCTGAGTCACAAGGAAGAAACCAGAGACACTTACACTAAGCTAATATGAGGTTTTTTTGTTTCTGCAACTTTTTTTTGTCCCACTACGTTGGCCTGGCCAAAATTACAAGAACAGAAACTGGCTCTCTGCTCAAAAGAGGTCAAATACACAGAAAACAAATTTTCTATGTGTGCTAGAGAGAGAGTTATAGAGAATAATACACATCAAAGAGTAAAATTCACCTAATGACATTTACCTAATTCATCAAAATACGTATCAATTCCATTCATTCCTGGTACTGAGCAAACCAGCCTGGCTTTTAGGAAAGTGCTCCACTTGTTCACCAGTATTCTCTGCCCTCCCGCATCGTTCTGTGAAATACAAAAAGCAGGTCAATGGGTACCTACCCAAAGAACTTTCACCAACAACATGTTTTATATTATGCCAAGAGTTATCGCTTTTTAATTAAACTAGGAAAATTTAGCGTAATCCTCAAGTAGTACCATAGATACAGTCCCTATATATCCCAACATATATATATTAGTTTGCACATTCTCATTTCAATGTATATTCACTCTGTACATTAAATATATTTGCCATGTATTAAACAATATTAATAGAGCAGTCTCTCTAAAGCAGTGTGTGTTATGACACAATAATCTTGACTATTATTGCTAAAGTATCTGTGTCAAAGACATGAAACTATCCATTTTTTTCTTTAGTAAGGAAAACTTGAAATATACAATATACTTACATATATACACATGTACTCTACACACATACATATATGTGAATATATATAAATATTCTTAAGTATTTTCTTAAATGCCAAAGATACTTTACATTTGTATTATTAGCATTCTCTCAATATATGTTGCTATTTCAATTGGTTTTGAATTTTCCTACAAAGTCTGAATATTCAAAGAACTCTATAGATGCTTTAATTCGTAATTTAAAAAATCTCAAACTTCACTGTGGGAACAAGTCTAACTATAGACTATTTCTTTTCAGTATTTCTTTAAAAATCATGTAAAATACAAGGCTCTTTCAAGATGTAACTATCACTAGATATGAACTATAAAGTTTAATATAGCAAATACCATTTTTAGGCAGCCTACAGAATACTAAAAAGTATTTTGAAGTAGAATCCTACTATAAAATTAACCAAGGCCTGACCATAAGTTGTGAGATAAGCTTAGTGAGAAAGATGGCCTCACCACACAGAGTCGCCCCACTCTGGTGTAAACGGTGTGAGCGTTGTTTTCTGCTTCCAGGGCTTTCTCAGTAAAAAAGAAATACACTTTGTTGTCATCTCGGTCTTCATTGTCGGGAATCATATATGAACCTACGAATTTTGGTTCTATAGAAGTAAAAATTAGAAGAAAAATTGAAAAAGATACTATAACAAATGATAGCAAGATAGTCTAATAAATTATATATCACATGAATGTTTAAGTTTGATTCTCATCATTTCATGAAGAAAACATTTTCCTAGAAATTTTTTACCAACCAAATCCATGTGGATATCTCCATTTTATTTGCAAATCAACAGATGTTTTAGGAATATTTAATTGGAAAATTGTCATTTAAAGAAGGACAATGTTGAACAACATACATTGCAAACTTAAAATGCATTCAACGAAGGACAAATTGGAGGAACCATGAAGATAATCTCCACAAATTTTCTCCCATTATACATAAAAAGTGAATGTAAATATAAGTAAAATATTAAAGTAGAAAGTATATCATTACTTTTATTTAATTCATAAATTATTTAGCAGTTTAGCACATGGAAGATCACTTCAGCTTTTAAGTAAAAAGTCTAAAGTTTTTGAGTTTGTAGTCTAAGGGATTTCAGTCAGTGACTTTTGATATGGTATGTAAAATCTTTTCATAACATGCTACCTATAATGACTATGCATTTTAAAGCTTAGTAAAAATATGGAAAGTGACAAAAATGTTCACCAAAAAATGTTTTAGTCCCTAGATTTACCACTGTGCCAAAAAGTACAGTACAAAGAATTCTGTATCAATGACTAGCTTAGTGACTTTCCCAGTGTTTCGTTTCTAAAGTGCAATGAGATCCTATTAAAACAAAGCAAAGCAAGCAATTCATCAAAAATTATATCAATTGATAAGAATAGACAAAACATCATATTGGGTGATAAGTTTTTCATTTGTCATACATTTGCTTTCTTCATATAAATCTTGATTTCTAAGCATTGCTATAAAGGTAAATTGGTTTTATAATCATGCCAGTTCATAATGATAGAACATGATATACACATATCATGTATAATATTTTAATTCAAGAATATTGCTAATAAAACATCCTGAAATTTGTAAACATATAAATTATATTTATATTATCAAAATGGTGAAATTTCCCAAAAGTTCTAGAGTTGATTTCAAATCTGATTACATACTCTTTCCCCCTCAACCTTACCTTTCAACAGGCGTTCATCGTCATGCTCAGTGCGAATGTGGGCCAGTCGCCCCAGGCTCCGGAAGATTGCAGCGTCTCTGCCCCAGTAGTCACTGTAGAGCCCAGCAAACAATTCACTGCCTACATGGAAGCATCAGTTCAAAATAAGTCAGTATTTTTTTTCTAGATCTGAAGAAAAGGTGTAAACCAATAATTACATTAAACATCCAGATCTATTATGCATACATATAATATGTACTTTATGACATTAATACTATTGTCATCAAGGGCACAGATGGTGCAGTCAGACTGCCAGGCTTTGAATCTGGACTTTGTCACTCATTAGCTGGACAAGTTACTAACCTTCCTGTGCCTCACTTTCCCCATTTACAAACGAGAAAAGGAATAGCACTCAATAGAATAGTTAAGTGTAAAGCTCTTGGAAGAGTTGATGGGGAATAGTAAGAGCTATATGTTTTTGGTAAATACCTAATTTCATCTTATTTACTAAACTTCATATCAGGGCTTTATTATCACAGATATTATGTGTGATTCAGCTAATTACAATCTCTCTTATAACAAGAAATTGTTATTATGATTTCAGTGTGGGAACCACAAAGTCTGACAAAGTTGTATATAGTCCAATCAGTTGCCATTTAATTTGTAAATCTGTGGCTCAGTCTGATAGGAAGCATGGGAACAGAGCTCAAAATTTATTCAGGTTGTCAACAGAGTGACTGAATGTAGTTAGCTGCAACAGGTGATGGAAATCAGTTAAAATCCAACCGAGGAATCACACAAATGACAAATGCATACAGAATCTCAAGAAATGACAATGTGTCTTTGGAGCCAGAAAGAAAGACCTTAAAATTGTTGAAGAGAACAGGGGAAAAAAACCAGAACTTTTTCAAACAAATGGAAAATGTAAGGGTGTAACTTGAATCCCAAAAAATCAATACCTCTCAAGCATAGCAACTTGAAATCTTTCCTTCCTGAAAATGGCAAGAGGTAATAAATGTGCCCCTCGGCGTACCAGGGCGACTGTCCTAACCATGAGCTGTGCAGGTGTTCTGTCCCAGGCAAAAATCCCTGGCCACAAACCAAATGATAACAATAGATTGTTGGAAATAGCAACCTCAATTTAGGGTGACAAAATTATGTTTTTAATGAGGGACATATGACTCTGGTCTGCCCTAAAAATAAATAGATATTACATAGTATATTTTCTGTTAGACTTGGAATGTGCACATATGTGTACATGACTTTTAAAGTACCTTCTTAAAGTTTAAGAGAATTCAAATTGATTGTATTTCCAATTTAATATATCTAATTATAGAAGCAATTTTAGAATTAGGATTATTAAAGTCCAGGTATAAAAATTAGACCAAATATATTATCAGAATTTAAAAGAATTTGAGTTTATTTATAAATTAGGTTATTAATTTCAAAATTTATGAAGGCTTGCTTTCTTAAGGTAAGGCCTTTAAAATTTTAAAAACCTTGAGTAGATTAAATATATATGATTTAACATTTGAGAAATTGATAACTGAAATACATATAGGGCAATTTGTAAGGAAATTTATTTTCAACTTTAGTTAACTGATTATTAATTTTTAAAAAGTAAAGATGATTGCCTCTGTTATACCAGACCTAGAATAATAAGATATAGATTGAATTCAAAGGTTAAAGAAAAATAAACCTTTTAGAAGTATTACTATCAGGTTTTTTTCATTTTTAAAAGATAAGTAATACAAAATAGTCTCCTATTCACAAAACCTGTTAAGGATGCTTAAAAACCATATGATAGGATAGAAATAAACAAAATCCAGGTGTCCACAGAGATATTTACTTTTAAACTACATATGAGAGAGAGAGGGAAAAGCAAATGTGGCAGAATGTTCATTGGTTAATCAAGGTAGATGGTACGCAGGTGTTAATTTTACTCTTTCAACTTTTCTTTATATTTGAAAATTTTCAAGATAATTTTTAAAAGAGGCTTTTTTTAGTTCATCCCATATATTCACAGGTGTGATAAGGAAAATAACTGAAAAAAACAAGGATGCTTTAAATCTGAATTTGAGAACATTAATAATTTGGTAGAGAAAAGTTATATCATAATCTTACTAAGGCACATCATGTTCTTTGGTAATTCAAGAGGAAAAGAGCAACATAACTTAGCCAATTAGTGCTGTCTTCACCAGAAATTTCATATCTAAATATGGAGAAAGAGCATTTTGAGACAAAATACATGCAGTGGTTGGAGATGTGAACTGTTACTGGAATTTAGTCTGCGCTACTTGAACAGGGATAAAGCTAGTCATTAAAAGTACTTGAGAATCATCAACTGTATGGCATAAATGATCAAGTTGACCCTTAAAAAACTTAACTGACTGCTAACACAAGTGAAGATTGTTCTGAAATATTTTAGTTTTTAATTGTTGAATTGTTTCCCACATCAAATATAAAAATCATCTTGTAAAATTGTTGTAAACATAACTTTTTTTTTTAACTTGGGCTGGAATGAAGGTTTAATGCATAATTGGTTTAAATACTAGAGTCCTTAAAAATCATGACAGTTTTCTATTAAGTTAATATTTGATTTAATTTAATTTCTTAAAATATTTTAGAGATGTGATAACTGAAAATATTATTGGACTCTAATCTAACATATATTAGTACATATCAATTTTACTGCATTTATCCCAATTTGGAATATCGTTTTAAAGTGATTTTATCATTGCTTTAAAATTAACAAAACAGTACCCCCTGGAGCCACTAGATGGCAATGCTATGATACCGAATAATACCACATCCAGGGCAGGTTAGGTTATCTATACAAAAGAAATGATAATATTTCCAATTGTACCCAGTTTCCCATTTTGTACTCAGATTAAAAAAATAGTTTGTGAACAACTCAAATAGCACATTACGAACTGTATGACTTAAACTTCAAAGAAGCTAGACAGGTGCTATCTATAACCATAAGCTATGTAAACTGAACCAAATGTATTTGTGTTGAAAACATTGGCTTTTTATCAGAAGGGAAAGATTCTCTTTTTATATCTTATTAACAAAGTAAAGATAGAAAAATTCATAGTAATTGATAATAACTATGTCTGACAAAATACTTTTCTAAGAAAAATAGGAAAAAACACAATAATGAAAAACAATAAATTAGAATAAAGCTTTAGGTACAAATATTACCTAATAGTACTTAAATAAGCAAAAATACTCAGCATCATTATAATTATTGGTATTATTTATAGTATTGTACAGTCTCTAATTGAAAATTTACTCAAATTATAACTTTTTAGTATCAGAGAAAATTTGTGAATCAATATTGCCGTTTTATACAGTGTAAAAGCAACATTTGCATAAATCATATTTTCATGGTTTAAAAAGAAAAAATTTCACATAAAGAGTAAAATATGTTTTAGGGTTTCAATGTCAAGAGCAGAACTACCCAAAGATTTAGTTTTCTATGTCTATGAAGACATGAAATTTAATAAAGGTGTTACCTTAACCATAAGGTGTCTAATCTATTTTTATATTCTGAATATAAATAACCAACTAATTGTTATATATTTATTGCTACAGCACTGACTTCTGATGATAAGTAATGTTATGTTAATTTTAGGTGGTCAAATATGGTTATAGTTAAAAAGTAAAACACATTTTCAAGGCATTTTGACAGATGAGTGTAACTTCTTGTCATGCTCAACAAGAGTCTGTACGTCCAGAAAAAAAGAATAGTAGAAATAGTTCTGCTCTGAAAATCTGCCACAGTCCTTAGCTCAAAAATTGTCCTTTGACGGTGGTAAAACTATTCACCATCTCATGGTCTCAGTTACCTGTGGAGTCAAAGGGACTTCCAGGTGATTCTTTGAACCTGCCAAACTTTTATGTTTCCTCCACTGCTCTTTTGCCTACAATTCCACGTCTCCCTTTTCACTTCACTTTCTATTTACCTGGCTATTGCCCACTTTACAATGAAGCCTTCCCTGACCAAACTTTTGTTAGTTTAATGGTTCCTAGTGCCACCATAGCCCCCACATCTATTTCTATCATATTGCTCATCCTACTGTATTTTAATTGACTCCTTATTTGTTTGACGTTAAGACTTATTAATGTCACTATTGTGATTAAAAGTCTGTGTCTATACTAAACTGGTTTATATGAAAGAAAATAATCATTTAACCCTTGGCAATATACAAAAACAAATTCTTTGTAATTTAAGTTTAAATGTAATTAAAATACTTTTCCATGTAACTCCTTTTTTACCATACAAACTCTAATTGAGATTTTAATTAAACATATTGCATTGCCTTAATATTTTATGGAACTTACCAAGAGTTTTGTTCATGGACTGTATGAATTTTTATTTATCATGTTGGACCTGTCAGTTTTAATGTCTAGTATGAAAAATTTCACGGTAGTTTTTCATGACCACCTTATCTTCTTAAGTTTTACTCAAGCATTTTTCCTGTTTACGTTGTAAGTGTATGTTTTACAAATCTAAATAATGTGAAGCACATTTGCTTCATGGAACAGCATATGGCTAATCACAATAGTGTCCTTTGGGTTGAAACTATTGGGGACAAATTCGAGGGGAAATAATAGAGTTCCTGTGTTAATTAATTAAAATTAGTACATAACATAAGGTCCTTATGGAACAAAAATTCAAAGATCTCTGTAATTCTTATAAGTTCTTAATAGCTTTATTTTCTTTTGATATTTTCTTTCTGAAGCAGTTTTGAAAAATCAGAATCTCTTATCCTAAATGTTTTATTGCATTTCATAGCTCATCTTAAACACTTGAAATGAGCTTTAGATATTTTTAGCTGCTTTATAACTTAATTTTGTAATTCTGTTAGGAAGTTATTCTACTCTGGATGGACTATTTTGCAGAATGATTATTCTAGACATGCATAGCTGGAAAGAGAAAGAAAATGCACTTAGGAGGACGAAAACCACCCATATATTCCAACATCCTAGTTCACATCATATTCTGCTTGGGATGCTGAAAGAAACCAGGAAAAACAAGTGACTTTCTTAGGTATTTAGTTGTTGTTAGGACTTTTGATTTGTTTTTGTTTTGCCAGATAATTAGCATTTGTTATCAATGTTAAGAAGGTGGTTTTTTGCAGGGACCACTCATAGTTCTGAATGATGTTTCTTAAAGTTGTGAGACAGACAAGAATCTGATTTACACAGAAATGTAAAGACTAAGAGATGGGCTAACCTACTACTTTGAAAGTGAAGAGAGCAGCTCTTTTAGGATCAGTCTGGAAGTGGCTATTATATTGACCTGCTTTGTAATCCCAGACTCAGCCTCTGTCAAGGAAATGAAATGTAACTCTTTCCTATATACAAGGTGTGGGATGTGCATGTCAGAGGGCAAGCATGTTCCTGGTCCTGCTTATTAATAAGGTCACCTAGAGGGGTAACGCCAGCAGCAATATTCAAGAAGTGAACACCAGACTCCTAGAAGCTAAAGGAGGAGTTGAAAGTGATTAACCAAAAGGGATTCAATCGCCCAAATCAAAGGAGCTGTAAGATGGGGATCCCCAACAATGGAATCTCTAAAGAACTCACAAGAGAAAGAAAGGGTCAGTAGGCACACACAGGAGTACAAAGATAGCTTACACTAAAACCAATTTAAGTTAAGACCTTTCCTTCTGTTTATCTCTTCTGGTCTTGCCTTATACTCTTTCCGCCATGCCTCTCATCCCATGCCCAGCCTTAATCAGAAGCCGGCTTAAAAGTAAGATAATTAGAGAAGAAGCCAAACTTACTTTTATATTTGTTTGTTTATTTATTTATTTGTGGTAAGCTTTCAAGTGAAAGTAGGATAAAGAGAGGGAAAGGGAAATTAAAGAGATTAATGCACCTTTGGGTACATGTTGAACCAGATGTCAGACATCCCAATATTTCAGTCTATTTAAGTACTGAAATGGAAAACTGTATGGTGATTTGTCAAAGAACTAAAAGTAGATCTACCATTAGATCCAGCAATCCCACTACTGAGTATCTACTCAAAGGAAAAGTCAGTATATCAAAAAAATTCTTGCACTCATATGTTTATCACAGCACAATTCACAACCGCAAACAAGTGGAATCAACTTAGGTGTTTATTTATCAACTGAGGACTTGATAAAGAAAATGGATTACTACTCAGTCATAAAAATGAATTAAATAATGTCTTTTGCAGCAACTTGGATGAAACCGGAGGCCAATATCCTAAGTGAAGTAATTCAGAAATGGAAAATCAAATACTGCATGTTCTAATGTATAAGTGGGAGCTAAGTTATGGATATGCCTGGACATACAGAATGTAATAACAGAAGATTCAAAGGGGGGAAGGTGAAAGGGGAAGTGAGGGATGAATATTACCTATTGGATGTAATGTACATTATTTAGGTGAGTGGATACACTAAAAAACCCAGACTTCATCATTACACAATATACTCATGTAACAAACCTCCACTAGTACTCCTTAAATCTATTGAAATTAAAAAAAGACAGAAAAAAATAAAGTGATTGAAGCATTATGTATTAAGCAAGAATGAGCAAAATAATCTGTGGCTTGCTGGTGTTTTAATCTAATGACCACAAAGGGTAAATCTCAGTTTAATAAATTTTAAAGCAAAAAAAAAAAAAAGGTGGTTTTTGAGATACAAAGGAAAAAGAAAAATGTTTTGAATTTATTTGTATTTGCCAGCACTTGTGGCTACACTGAGTGTTCTTAGTGGCAAACCTGTGACGATATCATCATAGTTAAACCAGATTCTTAAAGGAGAGAATATGAGTGGAAAATTAAAGAGTAGAGACTTTTTACTCTTTTTTTTTTTCACTGTGAGAAAACCATAAGCAAAGTATTCAAAGAGCTCTCTAGAGACTAGCACTCATGGCCAGACGCTACAGAGAGCATGTGGATAATGGGCATTCGGCCAAGTGTAAGAGAGCAGCAATCTTGGATAAGAAATTATAGATATTCTTTAGGGACTGGAACATCGTAAGGGAATAACTTGAAGTCTAGGTTTCTATACAGTTGGGGTGAATTCAGAAAACAAATTGGCACTTTCACTTGTTATATGTGCAGAAGTTACAATTATAAAGACATATATTCTACCTTTATTTAGATTTTTTCATTTAATTTTCTAATAAATAATCTTTAATGCCTGTTATATTCCATGAATATAAATATAATTAAAAAGGAACAATTATTTATTAAAAATGCTTTGCTATTAAGAATGTGAAATCACAAATTTTCCCTGTGTGTATTTCAACTCTCATTCAATCAACACTGACCTTTAATTTACAGAATTTGTAATGAGGATATATATTCACAAAGGTCTTATTTTTATGAAAAGAAAGTTCAGAAGATTATGGTGGCTGTAATCTTTGTATTTTATTTGCTGAAAAAAGTAAGAGGACAAAAGTATAGAAAGAAAATTTCATTGACTGTAAAATATCTTATTAGTGGTTATTTGCTGACATGAAATTTAGTAAGTCTTTAACTTCAAAAATATCCCTAAATATATCCCAACAACAAAGTTAACACTTTCAAAGCAAAGTGTCAAAGGGTACATTACAAATCAGAGTGACTTTCCCCCAAATACTAGCAACGTGCATCTTGGCATACCTTAGGCATTTCAGGCATGGTAGAATTAAATTATACCCGGAACTGGTAACACAACTATAGGTCAGAATAAAGTGCAAAAAAAAAAAAAAAAAAAAAAAAAGCAAACCTTTCAATCGAAAAGGATCCAAAATTTACTGAAGATATTATAAATTTAATTATAATATTGCAATATTAAATCAAACATTACAAATAAAATGTTTTCTTGCCAAAATGAAATAAAATATAAAT
>CAUYRT010097630.1:0-16396 GCA_963574885.1 Lepilemur ruficaudatus
TCACAATTTGTAGTGAGCTGATTTCCCAAAATATATTACCACTCAAGTTGACTTATCTTGTTACATTCAAAAACCTACTCTGTCAAAGTAGTCCATAGAGTACATACATAGTGCTCCAACTGTATCTACGTAGAACCAACATTCCATTTTAAGTGTACAATTAAATGATTTTCAGTGAATTTACCGAGGTGTACAGTTAATCACATGAATCAGTTTTTGAGGAATTCCTTTCCCCTGTTCTTCTTTGTATGTTTGGTAAAACTCCGATGTAAAGCCATCAGGTCATGGGCTTTTCTGCTTTGGGAGATTCTTAATTACTTCTCCAATTTCTGAGATCAGTCTGTTTCAAAATTCTGTTACCTCCTGGGTGTACTCAGTAAGGTTGTATGTTTCCTGGAGTCTGTCCATTTCCTCCTTGTTATGTAGTTTTTGAGCATATAGACTTTTATAGTAATCAAAGATAATGTTTTGTATTTCCCTAGAGTCTCTTTTGACCTCCCTTTTTTCATTTCTAATTGAGTTTATTAGAGTCCTTTCCCTTCAAGTTCCTGTCAGTCTAGCCAGAGGGCTACTGATTTTGTTTATCTTTTCAAAAAATCGGCTTCTGGTTTTGTTGCTCTTCTGTATATTTCTTTGATCTCAATTTCATTTAGTTCTGCCTTGATCTTTGTTATTTCTTTTCTTGTATTGGGATTGGGATTGGTTTGCACTTCTTCTTCCATTTCCTCAAGTTTATTCATTATGATGTCAGTATCTAAGCCTTCTGTCATTCGGATTTGAGCATTTATTGCTATTAGTTTTCCTCTTAGGTATGCTTTTGCTGTATCCCACAGGTTTAGGTAACTTGTGTCTCCTTTATCATTTAGTTCGAAGAAACTCTGGATTTCCCTCTGAATTTCCTCCTTGACGCCAGAGTTTTTCAATAATAGATTGTTTAGTTTCCAAGAGTTTTTAGAGAAGTGAGACTTTTTATAGAAATTGAACTTTAGTTTTATATCTCTATGGTCTGAGAAGACACAAGGTATAATTTCTATTTTTTTTGAATTAGTTGAGATCTGATTTGCGGGTTAGTATGTGGTCAATTTTGGAAAAGGTTCTATGGGCTTCTGAGTAGAATGTAAATTCAGCTTTATTTGGGTGGGATGTTCTGTAGAGATCAGTGAGATCTTTTTGTTTAAGAGCTCTGTTTAAGTCCATTACTTCTTTACTCATTTTCTGTTTGGAGAATCTATCCAGGTGACTCAGTTGAGTGTTGAAGTCCCCTGCTACTATGGCAGTATTGTTTAAAAAGTCATTAACATCTGACAACGTTTGCTTTATGTAGTTAGGTGCTCCTATGTTGGGTGCATATTTAAATCTTAACTATGATAGTTCGATCTTCTTGTTGGATCCTCCCTTTCACCATTTAAAGTGGCCATCTTTATCCTTTTTTACTTCTGTTATTCTAAAGCTTATGTTGTCTGCAAATAGTATAGTTGCACCCACTTTGTTTTGACTTCCGTTTGCCTGGATAATAGTATTCCATCCCTTGACCCTCAGCTGGAATGCATCCGTGTGGGTTATATGTGTTTCCTGTATACAGCAGATACCTGGCTTGTGGGTTTTTATCCACTGTGCCAGTCTATTTCTCTTCAGAGGACAGCTTAAGCCATTAACATTTATTGAAAGGATTGAAATTTGAGGAAGGTTTACATTCATATAGTTGTGTAAAGTCCAATTGCTTTGTTTTACTCCTTGTGCCATCCTGCAGTTCAAAGTTTAGCCTTAAAATTTTTTGAGGATTTTACTTTGAAGAGTGCCTAATGCCCTGTTCAGTGTGAAGGGCCACTCTAAGATCTTCCTGTAGGGCTGGTCTAGTCTTTGCAACTTTCATCATAGAATCCTTGTCTGAGAAGGAGTTTATTCCCCCCTCATAGATGAAACTTAATTTTGCCGGATAAAGAATTCTAGGTTGGGCTTTATTCTGTTTTAGAAGGTTAAGGATAGGCACACAGTCCCTTCGGCTTGTGGCGTTTCAGATGAGAAATCTGCAGTTAATCTGATAGGTCTGCCTTTGAAGTTTATTTGTTGTCTTTGGCTGCACGTAGTATTGCTTGTTTCATATTTACCTTGTTCTGCATAATAATCATGTAGCAACGTGATTGCCCTTTCACATTGAGTCTTGCAGGAGTTCTGTGTACTTCTGTACCTGAATATCAAGATTTCTGGCTAGGCTTGGCATATTTTCCTCTAGTATTTCATGAAATGAGTTTTCCAGCCCTTTTGAGTGGTCCTCAGCCCTCTCTGGTTCCCTTATGATCTGAAGGTTAGGTTTTTTGGTACGTAATCCCACACTTCTTGTAAACTTTGTTCTTGTCTCTTGTTTCTGTGTTCCCTTTCTTCTTCTGATTTGTTTAGTATATATGCCTAATCTTCAAGCTCTGAAATTCTCTCCTCAGTATGGTCCATCCTGTTCTTAAGACTTTCCATTGCGTTTTGGTGCTGTCTGTATATTTCCTTCATTTCCAGGATTTCTGTTGGATTCTTCTTTATCAATTCAATTTCTTTGGAGCATTTTTCATTCATTTCCTGAATTGTCCTTGTGGTTTCTCTATGTTGTGAATCAATTTTCTCTTTAATGTCATTGAGTTTTCTGACAATCCATATTCTGAAATCTCCCTCTGTCATAGTAATCGTATCAAGTAAGTTGCTATCAGTTGATGATGATAGAGAATTTATTTTTAGAGGTGATTTTTCTCTTTGATTTCATGTTTCTTGTGATCTTTCTCTGGTTCTTACTCATCTGGGTTCTTTGTCAATTTTCAGAGTTGCTGGGACTGGATTATGACTCACAATCTGAAAGGCTCCTTCTATCTCCTTTTAGCACCCATCAGGGAATAGGACTGGAAGTGGAAATAACAGTCTTGCAACCAGGTTACAGGATGAATGGCCTTCTTCTCTACTCCACCCAGGGGTGAAGTCAGTCCATTCTACATGAAGCACCAGACCTTTATCACAGGACATGGTGGGTGGTGCTGACTCCCCAGCACCCAAGTGCAAAGGCAACCTCCCTCACGATTCTTGCCTGACAAGCTGGTTTCTGCTCTCATGGCTCAGAAGGAAAAGAGCTGGGTAGGGAGGGAAAGGACCAAGACCAGCCTAGCATGTCAGCCATGGCTGGCTGTCACCGTGTTACCCTAACCTTCCCTTCAAATGCTGAATGCGAGCCAAACAGGAGCTGATACTTATCATTTTTTAAAATTTCAGCCTAATATGGGTGTACAATTATTTAGGTTACATGTATTGCCTTTACCCCATCCGAGGTCAGAGCTTTAAGCATGTGTATCCCCAGGTGGTGTGCATGCCACCCATTAGGTGTGTATATGCTCATCTCTTCCTCCCCCCTCCAAAAACCCTATGAGTATTACTACTAGATGTGTACATAAGTGTTGATCAGTAAATACCAATTTGAAGGTGAGTATGTGTGTGCTTGTTTTTCGATTATTATGACACTTCATGAAATAGAATGGGCTCCAGCTTTATACAGGAGAATACAAGAGGTGCTAGATCACCACTGTTTTTTTCTGGCTGAATAGAACTCCATGGCATGTGTGTGTTTGTGTGTGTACACACACACAAACACACACACACACACACACATATGTATATATATAAACACAAACATCACATTTTATTAATACACTCATGTATTGATGGGCACTTGGGTTGTTTCTACATTCTTGCAATTGTCACTTGTGCTATTATAAACATTCCAGTGCAAATGTCTTTTTCATAAAATGTCTTCTGTTCTTTTGGTTAGATGCCCAGTAATCAGATTGCTGGATCAAATGGTAGTTCTATTTGTATCTCTTTGAGGTATTTCCATATTGCTTTCAACAGTGGTTGCACTAGTTTGCTTTTCCATCAGCAGTCTATGAATGTGCCTGTCTCTCTGCATCCACGCCAACATTTATTTTTTTTGGGACTTTTTGACAAAGGCCATTCTTACTGGAGATAAGTGATATCTCATTGTGGTCTTCATTTGCATTTCTCTGATGATTGATATGTTGAGCATTTTTTCATATGCTTGTTGGCCATTAATCTATATTCTTGTGAAAAAATTTCTGTTCATATCCTTTGCCCACTTTTTGATTGTTTGATTTTTTTCTTGCTGATTTTCCTGAGTTCTAAATAGACTCTAGTTGTCAGCCCTTTATCGGATGTGTAGCATGCAAATATATTCTCCCATTCTGTACGATGTCTGTTTGCACTCGTAATAGTTTCTTTGGGTGTGCAGAAGCTTTTTATTTGATCAGGTCCAATTTATTTAGTTTTGTTATTGTTGTGATTGCCTTTGGGGTCTTCTTCATAAATTCTTTGCCTAAATCAATGTCTAGAAGAATATTTCCAACGTTTTCCTCCAGAATTCTGATAGTTTCACACCTTAGGTTTAAGTTTCTGGAAATGGCATTTTACATATAATTTTTAAAGAAGCAACAAAAGAAAAAATAGACAGATAGAGTTGCATAAAACTAAAAAGCTTCTGCACAACAAAGGAAACAATAACAGAAAGCAATCAATAGAAAGAATAGGAAACCTACTATATGTGAAAAAATATTTTCATACCATATGTCAAATAAGAGTTTAATACTCCAAATATATAAAATAGCATTCATGTAATTCATTAGTAAGAAAACAAATAGGTAATAGAAAGAGGGAAAAAGGACGTATATTTTTCTAAAGAAGACATACAAAACACCAAAAAGTATAAGAAAAAATGTTCAAAATCATTAATCACTAGGATAATAAAATATTACCTAACATTATTTAGAGTATTTATTAATAAAAAGACAAAGACTCATCTTTAAAAGTTTTAATTAATGTATAATGATTTTACATAGTTATGGCATACTGTATGATTTTTTCCCAGGGCACTATGAAGGTACAAATATTTTGGTTACATTTTATGTCCTTGCCTCACCCAAGTGAGGGTTAGAGGCAAACCCTTTCCCTCTGCAATGCTCACCATGTACTTTAGTTGTGAGTTTACCCCGAAACCTCCTAATCCATGGAGAATATTGCTACCTTGTGAGCATCATACTGTTGATCAGTCAGTACAAATTTGATGGTGAGTACAAATGGAGCCTATTTTTCCAATCTTGTGTTACCTCACTTCGGATAATGGGCTAAAGCTCTATCCAGGAAAATATAAATGGTGCTAGATAACTGTCATTTCTTATAATTGAATAATATTACATTGCAAACATACACCAAATTTTAATAACCCACTCATGATTTGTTGGGCACTTGGGTTGTTTCCACATCCTTGCAATAGTGAATTGTGCTGCCATAAACATTTGGGTGCAGATGTCTTTATTATAGAATTTTTTTTGGGGGGAGTAGGTGCCTAATAGTACTATTGCTGCGTCAAATGGTATTTCTACTTTTAGATTTCCGTCAACAGCCAGCGACGTGTGGATCCTGGAGTTGGGGGGTGAGGATGAGAAAAGAAAGAGACAAACAAAGATGGGGACAGGAGGACAATGTCTCTGTGGACAGCTGCACCAAGTTTATTTTTTAAGCTATATTTATACAGGTATCAGGTGGAAAAATCCATTACAGAAAAATGCTTACGTGCTAAAGTCCACATACCCAATTATACAAAAGAGTCATAAATCACATTACAAGGCCTTTGTTAAGTCAACCCTAATACAATAACTATTATTCTAAACTCTATTTTCTAGAGCCCACAACCCCCAAAGGTACGAGTTACTAGAATCAAGTAATCTGTTCTCTGTCTATGATTAACTTTATTACCTATTCTTGTTCAGTGCAAGGACAATTCAATCAACTCTCTTGTGTTCAGATCTCCCAGGGTAGATCCAAGACTGCCCTTACTAAATGACTAACTTGCTTGACTATTCAAGCTTGAGGCATGAAACAGTTTGATTTCAGTTAATTATTCCATTCAGCCAGGCCTGCAGCATAGGACACTCAGTGTAAAACAAGGTGGGAGAAGAGAACTACGTCATGAGGTAGCTGCTTCATCACTTTTCGTCAGGACTCCGGCATGCCGGACAGCACGCATCCCTCATGACTCCTGCGTGCAGGACAGCTGCCACATTAGATCTTTGAGGTATCTCCAAATTCTTTTCCACAGAGGTTGCACTGATTTGCAGTCCCATCAGCAGTATAAGAGTCTTCCCATCTCTCCATATCCTTGCCAGCATTTGTTGTTTTGGTATTTTTTTGATGGAAGCCAATTTCACTAGGGTTAGGTACTGTCTCATTGTGGTTTTGATTTGGATTTCTCTAATGATTAGAGATTTAGAGATGTTCAGCATGTTTTTACATGTTTGCTGGCAATTCTTCTTCTTTTTATTTTTGAAAAGTTTCGTTCCTTTCCTTTGCTCATCTACTGATGGGGTTGTTTGATTTTTTTCTTGTTGATTTTTTAAAGTTCTAGATAGATTTTTGTTATCAGCCGTTTATCACAAGTGTTGAGAGCAAATATTTACTCCCATTCTGTTGGCTGTCTATTCACTCTAATAATAGTTTCCTTAGCCAGGCAAAAGCTTTTTAATTTGATAATATCTGATTTATTTATTTATTTTTGCTGCAAGTGCTTGTTTTGAGATTCCTTTTGAAAAATTCTTTGACTAGGCTGATGTGTGAAAGGATCTTCCCAACATCTTCTTCTGGAATTCTTAAGGTTTCATTACTTGGGTTTCAGTTTGTTATCCATCTTGAATTGATTTTTGTGAGAGGTGAGAAGTGGGGATGCAGTTCCATTCTTCTGCATGTAGCTATCCAGTTTCCCAGCACCATTTATTGAAAAGAGATTCTTTTCCCCAATGTATATTTGTGTCTGCTTTGTGAAACATTAGATTACCATATGCAGATGGTTTCACTTCTGTATTCTCAGTCCTGTTCCAAAGGTCTCTGTCTTTGTTTTTATGCAATTGACATGTTGTTTTAGTTATTATAGCCTTGCAATACAGGTTGAAATTTGGTAGACTTATACCTCCCAATTTGTTCTTTTTTACTTAAGATTGCTTTGGCTATATGAGGTCTTCTATGGTTCCATATAAAGTGTAGAATTATTTTTTCTAGATCTGGAAAGAATAACAATGGTACTTTGATAGAGATTGAATGAATTCTGTAGATCACTTTAGGTAGGGTAGATATTTTAATGATATTGATTCTACCAATCCATGAGCAAAGTAGATTTTTCCATTGTTTACATCTTCTACAATTTCTTTTCTTAGTGTTTGGTAGTTCTCCCTGTATGTGTTTCTCATATCTTTCATTAAATATATTTCTAGATATTAATTTTTGTTTGAGGCTATTGTAAAATATATTGCATTTTTTATTTGAGTTTCAGCTTAAATGTTATTGGTGTATATGAGTGCCTTTGATTTGTGTGTATTGATTTTGTTACCTTAGACTTTCCTGGATTCATTTATCAACTCAAGGAGCCTCTTGGAGGAATCTTTTGGTTTTATGGACATAATATTATATCATCAGCAAAGAATGAGAGTTTGATCTCATCTGCCCCCACTTGGATACCCTTAATACCCCTCTCTTGACTGAATGCTATAGGCAGGACTTCGATCACTATGTTGAATGGAAGTGGAGATAGTGGGCATCCTTGTCTAGTTCCAGTTATAAGGTGGACTGGTTTAAATTTTTCTCCATTCAGTATGATATTGCTGTGGGTTTTTCATAAATGGACTTTATAGCATTAAAATGCATCTATTGAGAGAATCAAATGGTCTTCATTCTTGCCTTTAGGTACAAGGCAAATTGCATTTATGGATTTGCATATGTTGACTGAGACTTGCATCTGTGGAATACAGTGCACTTCGTCATAATGAATTATTTTTTGATGTGCTACTGAATTCTATTTGTTAAAACTTTGTTGAGGATTTTTGCATCTATATTCTTGAGAAATATTAGTCTGTAGTTTTCCTTTTTTGTTGTGTCCTTTCTTGGCTTTGGTAGCAAGGTGATATTGGCTGTGTAGAGTGAGTTAGGATGAATACCATCTTTCTCAATGTTGTGAAATAATTTCTGTAGTATAGGTATGTGTTCTTCTTTGTATGTTTGATAAAACTCTGAAGTGTAGCCATCTGGTCCAGAACTTCTTCCATTTTGGGAGGTTTTTAATTGCTTCTCCCATATCTCAGCTCAAGATTTCTCTATTCAGAAATTCTGTTACCTTCTGGCTGAACTTAGGGAGGTTGTATGTTTTAAGGAATTTGTTCATTTCCTTGTCATTATGTGGTTTTTAGGCATATCGATTTATTTAGGAATCAAAAATAATGTTTTATATTTATGTGGTGTCTGTTGTGACCTCTTCTTTTTCATTTCTGAGTTTATTAGTCCTTTCCCTTTGAATTCTTGTCAATCTAGTAAGATGGCCATTAATTTTGTTTTTCTTTTTGAAAAATCAGCTTTTGGTTTTGTTGATCTTCCATATAATTCTCTTTTTCTACAATTCATTTAGTTCTACTTTTAATTTTAGTTATTTCTTTTCTTCTTCTAGGATTGGAATTGGTTTGCTCTTCTTTTTCCAGTTCCTTGAGTCTATTTATTAGGTTTTCAATTTCTCAACTTTCTGTTTCTTGGAAGTGAACATTTATTGCTATTAGTTTTTGTCTTAGCTATTCTTTTGTTGTATCACACATGTTTTGATAACTTTTGTTTTCAATACCATTGAGTTTGAAGAAACTGTTGACTTCCCTCTGTATTTCCTCTTTGATCCAATATTTATTCAATAATACATTGTTTAATTTTCCATAACTTTATTATATGGAGAGTATTTCTGTTGCAATTGAACACTAATTTTATATGACTGTGGTCAGAGAAGGTACACAGTATAATTTCTATTTTTTTGAATTTGTTGAGGTCTGATTTGTAGCCTAGTATGTGATCAATTTTGAAGAAAGTTCCATGGGTTGCTGAGATGAATGTAAATTCTGCTGTATTTGCGTGGAATGTTCTGTAAAAATCAGTCAGACCCTTTTGTTCTACAGCTCTGTTTAAGTCCATTTCTCTTTGCTTATTTTGTGTTTGAAGGATCTGTATAGTTGATTCATTGGAGTGTTGAAATCCCCTGCTACTATGACATTATTGTTTATCATGCTATTTAGATCACACAAAGTTTGCTTAATGTAACTGGGTGCTCCTGCATTGGGTGCATAAATATTAAGCATTGTTAATTCTTCATTTTGTATCATTTGTTTCATCATTATATAGTGGCCATCTTTGTCCCCTTTTACTTTTGCTATCTTAAAGCTTATGTTATCTGAAAATGGTATAGCGAATTCTGTTTTCTTTTGACTTCCATTTGCCTGATTGATAGTTTTCCATCCCTTGACCTTTGGCCTGAAGGCATCTTTGCAGGTTAGATGCATTTCCTGTAGAAAGAAGATTCTAGGTTTGTGGTTTTTTATCCATTATGCCAGTTTGTGTTGCTTCAGAGGACAGTTTAAGCCATCCACATTTATTGAGAAGATGGAAATTTGAGGTAGATTTCCATTGGTATTGTTAGGTGCAATCCCATGGTTTTGTTTTACTCCTTGAGACATCCTGAACTCCAAGTTCTAGTCTTTAATTCTTGAATGATTTTACTTTCTTTGAAGAGTGTCTATTGCGCTATTCAGTTTGTATTGCAGGTCTGAGTACTGCCTTTATGGCAGGTCTGGTCTTTGCATATTCCTTCCTGATTGATTGTCTGGGAAGAACTTTATTTCCCTCTCATATATGAAACTTAATTATGCCAGATAAAGAATTATAGGTTGGTGTTGAGGGGAGATGATTGAGCAATTAATGAGATGTGGCTCATAAGATTATTGTTTTATTGTATTGCCCAACATTCCTATATTAAAGACAGAATTGATTTCAGGAATTTTGCCATGCTTTGCCCTGAAGGAATATGTGAACTCATTAATTTGCATAACAAGGGCTGCTTCAACTTGGGAGGACTCTCAAAACTCCAATGTGGATGCATTCCAAGAGACTTCTTATTATCTCAGATCTTTGACTCCTCCTTGATCTTGACAGATACGACAAGTAAAATACCTGGCATCATTGGATGGGAGCTGGAAAAATGAGCACCCTAGCCCAGAGATGTGGTTATGAGCAATTTAGAATGTAGAGCTGGGTTTCCTGCTTTCTGCTGACTGTCTGTCTCAGAACCTCAATAACTAGATAACAGAAATGCAGTCTCTTTATCCTTTGTTACTCCTCTGTTAATTGATAGCTATCTCTTAGAACTTAGAAGTTAGTCCCTGAAAGATTTTGTAACTGTTTGCTCACTTAGAATAGATTAGAAATTGTTAGAAGCCCTTTGAAAAAACTTTTAACCCAAACTTAAAATACCTGTTGATACATAGATCTGTTATCCACAGCAACAGCAACACCTGTTCTTATGTAAATCTGTTTTATAAAAACCAGTGTGAATTTAACCTCAAGGCCCCACTACCATTACTGACAGAGATGTAGTGGAGACTCTTGAGTACCCTCGCTTTATCCTAATTTCTTTATATAAACCTACAAAACCATACCTTCAACTCTGTGTATTCTTTTATCTCTATTTCCTATTAATTTCTTATCTTCTGTGGTGACCACTACCTAAGGAACCTGAGTTTTTCTTGGGGAGAAGCAGCTGATCTTCCCCTGGCCTGCCTGGTGATTGGGAATTATTCTGTTTTAGTAGATTAAGGATAGGCATCCAATCCCTTCTGGCTTGTAAAGTTTCATTTGAGAAATCTGCAGGTAGTCTGATAAGATTTCTTTCATAGTTTATTTTTGCTTTCATCTCACTGCTTGGAGAATTGCTTGTTTTGTGTTTACTTTGATCAGCCTAATAGCTACGTGACATGGTGATTGTTTATTCACATTGAGTCTCCCAGGAGTTCTATGTGCTTCTTTTATCTGGATATCAAGATTTCTGACCAGGCCTGGCATATTTTCCTCCAGTATTCCATGAAGTAAGTTTTCCAGCCCTTGTGAAGTTTCTTCCTCTCCCTCTTGGATCTCAATGATTCTAAGATTTGGCTTCTTTATGTAATCCCACATTTCTTGTATGTTTTGATCTTGTCTTTTGTTTCTGTGTTCTTGTTTTTCCTTTGAAATGATTAGCACATAGGTGTTGTCTTCAGCTCTGTGATTCTTTCATCTGCATGATCTATTCTATTCTTGAGGCTTCCCACTGTATTTTGAAGTTCCTTGAATGCCTCCTTCATTGCCAATATTTCTGTTTGGTTTTTCTGTAGTATTTTAATTTCTTTGGAGAATTTTTCATTCATTTTTTCATTCATTCCTTCCTTCATTCCTCAATTATTCTTGTGGTTTCTTTATGTTAGGATTCTATTTTCTCTTCAATTTCATTGAGTTTTTATTATCTATATTTGGAATTCTTCCTCTGCCAGTTTAATCATATTGTGTAAGTTGATATCAATTAATGGAGATTGAGTATTTTATTTGGAGGTGACTTTTCTCTCTGATCTTGCATTTTTTCTGTATTCTTTCACTGATTCTTTCTCATCAGGCTATTTTGTCAAGGTCTTGGGTGCTGGGACTGGTTTACAGATTACATTCTGGGATTCCAAAGGAATGCTACTTGGCAGAGTTGGGGAGATATTCTCTGGGTCTGTATTGTCTTAGAGGAGTTTTAGCCTGCTGGGTTATCTCTTCTGCTTACAGAGATTAGTGAGTTTGGATCCCTTGCTTAGACTCCCAGGAGTTGGATCACTCTTGTGTGTGTGACTCTTCTTTCAACCCCTCATTTGAGGTGAAAGGCACTGTGTTGGGCTATGAGGTTACTATCTCTTTTGTTGATTGTAGTTTGCATGTAGGAGTAGGTTATCAAGTCATTCCAATACCTTTGAATTGAACTCTTAACACCTAAATGGGATATACAGGTGTCTCAGTCTTTGGGGAATGTCATGCCACTCCCAAGGATTACTTGAGCCCTGTTATCACTTTAGGTGGGGTGAGAAGAGCAACAGATATCAGTGAGCCTAACAGAGTTTACTTCAGATGTTGCTTGATCTGTAGCTGCAGGAGACCTGCTAATATGTTATTCAGTGTTCTTTTGCTACTTGCTGTGGAGCAGCTCCTGATGGGAAGTGTCAATTGCTAACGACTCTGGTTGATATTTTCTGTCCCAGACCACAAGCCCCTAAGTTGGCAACAGCCTGGGTGTCAAGGGCAAGCTCTTGTGTTCTGATCTTTTCAGATGATCAAAATCAACCTGCTGTAACAAGTCAGCAATCTGTCCCCTTTCACTTAGTTCCAAGGTCCCATAGATTCCACCTAGTAATACAGGGAAAGTGACCTTTCTCCTTTCTCCCTTCCTTCAAGGGCCAAATCTGTCCTGGTGGGCTGGGGGAGGGGCATTGGCTGAAACTGTCACAAATTTTCTCATTTCTCATCTCCTCCAAAGGTGGGGTCTTCCCTGCCAGAAGGAAAGATAACCCACCAGACTGAAGCAAGGGCACTTCCTGGGGCTACCAGACTTCTCAGCCCAGGAATTGGCTACTATCATTACTCCACTCTTCCAAGTGCAGGGTTTATCTAGTTGGTATTAAGTACAAACTTCAAGGCTGGTGGAGAAGTACTACCCATGGCCACTAAGAGTCCCAGACCAGAAAGTGGCCTGCCTCACTACTCCACCCCTGCAGAGGTCCGTTTGGTATGCAATACCAGTGGCCTGGTCTCAGCCAAGGGCAGTCTGCAACCCTGGTGAATCTCAGCTTGGAAAGTGGCTTCCCTCACCACTTTGAACTTTCAAGGATGGGGTCTGTCCCTTTGGTGGGAGGCAACAAGTACAAAGTCATAGCAAAGAGGTGACCATGGGTGTCAGCTTGAAAAGCAGCCTGGAAAAGCTGTTACTACACCCTTTTAAGGGTGGTATCTGTCCCTATGGTACAACACAGCCCAAATAATGTAGAGATCTAGGAGGGGTGGTACTGGTCCTCCTGGAATTTTGGCTGGAAAACTGGCCTCTTTCACTACTCTGCCCAGATGCAGAGTCTGTCCCTTTGGCATGAAGCACCCGGGCCCCAGTTGCAGGAAAGTGAGGGTGGTAATGTCACCCCAGGTCATGGCTTGAAAAGTCCAGTGGCCTTCTTTGAAACTCTGCTGTGCTAAGGCAGGGTCTGTCTTTTTGGCATGAAAGGCAGGTAGCTTGGTGGGACAGGGGGCTGCCAGATGCTACCTGGCAACTCAGCCAGGAAAGTGATCTTGTTCACTTTTCCTCCCCTTCAAAGGTGGAGCTTGAGCCACTGGCAGAAAAAGACCAGTGGCAGTGTTGTGGCTTTCATTACATACCTCCACCAAGGGCAGGACCAGCTCAGGGGCATGGAGAGGACCTATACCTGAGTTCCTTGCCTGGGTGACATGCCCCAGTGATTTTAGGCTATGGACTCTTAAATGATGGCTGCCCACCACTGACAGCCAGTGCTGGAGGTAACTGCATGGCTGGTAGTGGGACTGGGTGTGGCACTCTGTCTCTAAGATCTGCTTGCTGAGCTCACTGGTTCCCTAACACACTCTAACTCATGACTGATTAGTATAAGGGTCTGCATTCTGTCCCACCCTGTGACAATCAAATCCTCCATGATTTCAAGGCAGAGCCTCCTTTATGGTGTTCGTCTCCCTTGTTCTGGTCCTGGCAGCCTCCTGAAGTGAGAATACTGTCTTCAAAGTCCCTTCTGAGAAACTAGAAAGCATTCACTCAAACCAGTCTCTCCCTCACCCAAAGCAGACCCAGCACAGTGCACAGGGAAGTTCAAAATGTTTCCCACTCCAGTCTCTACTCCGCAAAGCCTGTTGGCCCATGCTACCACTTCACACTGACTTCAGGTGCTTTTCTGCCTGCGTGGGTGTGGAGGTCAGTGGAGGAAGAGTTGCCCCCCTGTAGGTCAGATCTAACTGCTCCAGCTGCTAGCCGATGGGTATGGCCACCCCATGCTCTATTCCCTATTGCATATTTCACACTCTCTGGAATTTGCAGTCAAGTCTCTGATTCACCGTTTTCCCCCCAGTGCTCTTTGTCTCTTGCTGCTTCTCTGCAGACTCATGAAGCTGATCCTGTGGGAGTGATTCACTTGTGTTTAGTTGTCTGCATTCTTCACCTCCTACTCTGAGAGTAGAGATACAAGAGGTCACCCCTAATCTGCCATTTTTCCTACCCCCCTCACTGTGTGATATTTTAATGCCTATATACAGTGTATAATAATCAAATTAGAGCAATTAGTATATCTATGACTTATAATTTTTATCTTCTTTTGTATTTGAAATATTTGAAATCCTAACACTTATGGTACCATACATAATAATATAAAAATTTTGTCACCAAACAAACTCATAAAAAGTATTTTTTTAAATCGTTACTTTAAGTATTTTTATTTTTAAATAGGTACGTTTTAAGTATAAATGTTAAGTATAAAAAACAATGTACAAAACTAACTATGCAATGAAAGCCTGTATGAAAAAAGTAAAAATGCAAACAGAAAAGGATCAGAGATAATGAGTGCTGTTAAACATGTGGAGAAATGGAAACTTTGCATAGTGTTGGTGGGAATATAAATAAAAATAGTATAAAGACTTGTCAAAGTACCAAAAGTAGCACCATCATGTGATCCAGCAATTCCTCTTCTGTGTATACAGTCAAAGGAAAAAGATCAGCACTTTTGAAAGATAAGCACACTCTCATGTTTATTGCACTATTATGCACAATGGATAAGATATGAAATCAACTTAAGTATCTATTGATAAATTAATGAGTAAAGAAGATGTAATTCACAATAGGATACTCCTCACCATTATAAAGGAAAAAATCTGGCTCCCACTGAAGGCAAAGAGGAGGAGAATGACCAAGAGTGATATCCCATGTGTCCAGTGGTTGATGCCCCTGGATGAGGCAAAATGGTCTTGTATACCTAAGGTATCAAAAGCGAGCACTGGAAAACATTGAAATGGCTCAGTGGATGCATTTGGTACTCACGTTTTCCACGAAGCAAATTTAAAATAATGAGTAGATAATCATACTTGGAATAGATCATCTAAGAAAAACCACTACAATTCAACAAAGAAGTGGTGACAGAAAATACAAAAACAAAAACAAAAACAAAAAAAGAGAAGAAAATTGTAAGTGAGAGACACAATTGGTCCACATTCCCACAATATGCCCAATAGACCCCTGGAATACTAGACATTGATGGCAACCTGATTTGAGCATTCTGCCAGCAGCCTGTGGATAATTTCACTCTTGTCTGTGATAACCAGTGTTTGCATGTACAACAAAGGGTAGTTTAGGACAGGTCACCAACCAAACATGCCTCTTACAATACTGAAACACACCATCCTATGGCCTGCAGATTGCCCACCCCAGTCCATCAACATTGGCACCTGAGCACTCTTTTCTCTTTGGGTCTGAGGTGAGACCTAGTCAACCTCCCACTACTACTACACTTGTAACATACAAACAAGGACCACCTGCAGGCCAGGGAACTTGTCTTCACAGATCCTCACATGTACTGCCAACACTAGTTCACACTACTTCAATCCTAGAGGGTTGTCCCACCACTGCATTCTGATTGCCCATGCTGTGCCCACTACCAAGTGGCCTGAGAACGTTTTCACCTACCTGGTCCAACACTGCTACTGCTAGCAAATAAGCTACCTGGAGGATCATAATGTAGTCTGCATGGATTCTGTATCACCAGAGCCTGGAGCCAAAGGACAGGCAATCTCAGTCCCCCACAGCTACCACAGGGATCTGATTATTGGCCCATGTGACATTCTTGTCTCTAGATAAACGTCATCACAGTTTCCATTAACCATCACACATTAACGCATCAAGGAAATCACAGATAGTCTTGAGGGAATTTACAACCAAAGAAATCATGCAGAGATTAGACTTCTGCACACACTCAGAATCAAATCTAAGGGGCTCTGTGGAAATATCTTCGGAAAAAATTCATCCCCTGCAAATGAAAATTAAAATATATGAATGAACTGACAGTTAAACTAAATGTACAAATATCCACATAAGAACATAGGAAATGAAAACATGAGGAAATATGACAGTTTCAAAGTAACATAATAAGACTTCAAAAATAAATGAAATCAAACATATCTCACCCCTCCACAGTGTCCCCCCCATGTCGCTCAGACTTGGGTCTACCCCCTAGCCCCCAATTCCCCAGTGTTCGCTCCCATCCTTTGAGCACCATAATGTTAATCAGTCAATACCAATTTGATGGTGAGTACAAGTGGAGTCCATGCTTCGGGACTTGTGTCACCTCACTTGGAATAATGGGTTCAAGCTTAATCCAGGATAATACAAGAGGTGCTAAATCACTGTCATTTCTTAAAATTGAGTAATATTCCATTGTGAACA
>CAUYRT010097633.1:0-27524 GCA_963574885.1 Lepilemur ruficaudatus
TGTGCCACCATGCCTGGCTAATTTTTTCTATATATTTTTAGTTGGCCAATTAATTTCTTTCTAATTTTAGTAGAGACGGGGTCTCGCTCTCGCTCAGGCTGGTTTCGAACTCCTGACCTTGAGCGATCCTCCCACCCCGGCTCCCAGAGTGCTAGGATTACAGGTGTGAGCCAGCGCGCCTGGCCCATAGCTTCTGGTTTTGTTTTGTTTTTGTTTGTTTGTTTTTATGTGTGTATAGAAGAGTTCCTACTCAAAAATATTTGTTGAATGAATGAACATCCACCACTTACAACAGTAGCTGAATGCAGCCATGCCTTTGAACTCTCTCCTTGTTTCTATTTTCATTTATAGTTGACTTGAGCTGGAAAAGTTTTAGAATACTTGAGGTTCAGGGAATAAGATTAAGCCATAGTAGTTTTATATGGCTTATGAATGCTTGGGTTTTGGTTAATGGTAGTGATTAAATTATCTCCTTACTATGGAATAATCTTACCCATATGCTACAGAATCCTAGGTTCTGATACGTGAAATATTAAAAGACATAAATGAGGAGGAGACACTAAGAAGCTGAAAAAATCACCCAAAGTAGTGGCAGTTGTAAATCTACTTAAAATTTAACACGTCGGAATTTTTAAAAATATTACCTCTGCACTCAAGTTTTGCTCTGAATCTGTTTATTAATATTCAGTGTATGTGCAAGAAAATCCATTTGCTTTTACATAAGTGAAAAGTAAATTCTTTTAAGACTCTTCAATGTTGCATTCTTAAAGTTTTTGACTCTTAATTATCCTGCATTTGAAAAGTGAGACAGGGCTATGTAAAAAGCTTTCCATTGTTCTTTTGAAGTTAAACTGTATCCCAGCCAAAGAAGTGTTGCTTTAGTCTCCCTCTGCCACCCAGTATTTTAAGAGGCCTGGCCAGAGCTTCTGAGTTTTTTCCTCGTGAATTTGGCTCAGCCTGATTAGTTTTGTAGTTGGAGTTTTTATTATGGTCCAGATTAATAAATGGTCCAAATTAATGTGCTTCTTTGCGTTTATTGAAGCTGATGTGCTAGGTGGCACATGCATGTTCACATAGACTGTTCTTGTAGGTGCGGAATATGTTTCTTCTTGGCCTTCTCAGAGCCTCCATGCCTTTCCTCTTAGTCATTATTTCATTATTTTACAAAAAGGGACTTAGAGTATATTGTGTTAGGTCTCCCTCTCCAGCGAAGCTGCACTGTGACATCCAATATTATAGTATTTAATATTCAAGTATATTTGTACTGTCTTTAGGTTTATCTCTCAAAATAGATAAAATCCTATCCATTTGGTACAACGTGTGATGATAAAAAATTTTTACCTATTTCAGGTAACTTCAGAAAGATTTATTGTTTTTAACCCCCTTGGAGATGGAAATTTAGAACCCTGCTCTGGCCCTCTGCCTCCGAGGTTTTTCTGTTCACTAGTGCTTAATGTGTTTAAGCATCCCTTGTAATTAGACTTTTTAGAGAATCTCTTAGATTTAACATAATCATGTTACATTCTACCTGTACAAACACATAAATGCTCAAGGTTACCTGAACATAACTACTCTTACTCTCTGAGGCATATACATGACTGGTATCACAGGAAGGTACCTTGTGGTACCAGAGACCTTCTTTCAGACTCACCTCTCCATGGCCCTTATCTGACAAATAGCTCTAAGAGGCATGGGCAGTTTTTGATTTTTGCTGGCAATGTTTCACAACGACACACTTGTTTCCACCAAGCAGATGTCTGATTGTGGTCATTGGGAAGAATAGTCATTGCCAACATTAAGCCCACCTGCTTGAACCTTTCTGTTGAGTCTGTCTTGTTGTTTGGTCCCTCTGTCGGCATTGCCTATGGAAATTTTACACAGAACACTTTGTATGTTAATAGATGTCTCATATTTTTGACAGAATAATTTATGATTTGTAAAACACATCAGATGATTCTCACAGTAGATTTAGTGATTCTGTGAATTAAATCTAGCACCATCATTCTCAACCCCAGACTTGACCTGTCTCTTGAATTTAATCCCATTTCTCCCCTTAATTACCTGCTGGACATGCATCTACCTAGGAAGTCACCTTTAAAATCAGCATGTCATAGCTTCCTAGCTTCCTTGGACTCTGTCTTTCATTTCTTAATGATGTCATCCGTTTTCTAGTTATTTCAGGCCATAAAATTTTGCAGTTTTCTTTGACAAGTTGCTCTGCCTCCTGTTTTCTGTTCTTAGTTACCAAACTCAGGCAGTTAATGCTTTGAATCACTTCTGTCTCTTCCTCTGCATTTTCACTATCTTTGAGCTGTTGGGCTCTTAGCAATTCATATCTGAATTACTAGTCCAGGAACATCCTCAGTGACTTTTACCTCTCCAAACCGTCATCCTCGCTGCCTCTGGTTGTTTGGCATCACCACTTTCATGTTGTTATCCCCTGCTCATAAAGCTTTTGGTTTCATACCACTGAATGAAGAAGTCTAGACTCCTTACTTAGCTTTTCTTCCAGGACCACAGTTGCATCCTAATTGTTTTTCTAGCCTTATCTTCCTGAACACATTCTTGATATTCTGATTTTCTACTTCTGAAAAACGTTGTTTTCTTCTTACTGTGGTATAGTCATCCTCACTTGAATTACTCCTGTTCCCTTCTTTATCTTTATTTAAATCTCACCCAGTCTGTAAGACCCAGTTTAAATTCTTCGTCTCCCTTTAAGCCTCCTTGGACCATCACTTCTCAGAACTCTGAGCCCATGCATGTCATTGTACAGTTTATCTTTCAGTACATTGACACTTCTTGAGTTACAGTGAACTATATATCATCATTTTTTGTCTGTGATAATTTTTAAGTGAAATATGCCCTCACATGTACCATTTTGTCTGATTCTTTTTTTAACAGATGAGTACAGTGAGACCCAGCACCAGTTCTTTTTAAGAAATGTTTCTAATGCCCTGTTACTATCCTAAAGTAACATATATAACTTAAAAGATCAGTATAATGCCCTTACTCCAATATAAAGGAAAATTAAAAGGAAAATAACTTGTAATATGTATTTCATTATGCAAATACTCAGGTAAAATTGTACTCTAGCAAGAAAAGGTCCTATAGATTCACAAACCCCTCAACTTCCCTGCTGTACTGTTACACCTAGTTAAGCAACTTAATAGCAAACACCGGTCTTGATACTTAAGACGGTTGGTATCTGAAGTTGCAAAATATGAATAGCTTTCATTTCTCATATAGTGTGTGGCTAATATGACCTGAATTATAAAATTTAAATGAAAAGTTATTGGGGGAGAAAATATTACTTACGAAATGGTCAAAACTCTTTATTGCATATTTAGCTTTCCTTTTATGATTCTTAGTTTAAAAAGTTTCTGGAGGCTATAGGAATAATGTATCATATTTTACTGACTCCTTAATTTTAAGGCTTTGATATACTATACAGTCTTGGCCATTTACGTGACTTCATGTTATTTAAACAATTAGCTCAAATGGACGAGTTTTGTCTGCAGATATTGAAAGAAATTGTCACAGGAATCAAATCGATTAGGTCTTTTATCTCTAAAGTTCGAATTGTTGCCTAGTGGTGACAAGAATTCTTTGTGTTTAGACAATACTCCCCTTGCCTTTTTTCTTAAACAAAGACATCTTTTGGTAGAAGCCAAGTATGTGTACAAAACACCTTGAACTCTGAAGTCCAAGCCTAGAGTGGCTGTAATATTCTTATTTTTTTAAAGTACCTTTTCCTGAAGTGGCAAAGGTTTCCCTGAGAAGCCATCAGAAATGATGCTTGCTGCTTGATTGAGAAATGATGCTTGCTGCTTCCTACTCTTAAACAGGAGTTTCTGTAGGTTTCTGGAAAGCTCTGTTCTGTATGTTCTCTAATTTCTGAAGGTATGCTGAGGCCTAACTGGATCCATTCTGTGCATTTAAACATTCTAAAATCTGTGGTTAACTAAATAGTCCACATTGTAACAATTTAAAAATCTGTTGTCATGGCATTGTAAGTTGTAGAGAAAAGTCTTCATGAGGATATCTAAGTGGCTTTACTTGATTCTTAGGATATTTGTCATTATAAAACTAAGTGGTTTTACTTTTTCAGATTTCCTTGTGATACCTTGTAGTAGAAAAAGTTCTTAGGACAGACTTCATTTGGTAAGTTCATTCCTCTGCCCCCCATGCTGTCTGTACTGTCTTGAGACAGGAAAACTAGTTTACAGATTGATTGATTTTTAGGGGTATGTTTGTCCGTGTTCATAGTTATTTAGATGAGTTTTTCTTTGTTCACTTTAATGTCTCTAAATTTGTTGTTTTCTCTAGGACTCGGGCCAGTTCACTTCTTCCGTATATTATTGTGCCATAAAGCAATATTTCATGCCTGAAAACTTGTATTTAAGTTGAGATGCGTTGCAGCACTAATTCTTTGTCTAAAATAAATAGTCCTTATCAATCTGCAATTCCTCTAAATTGAAACTTGATTCTTGTTTGAGTTTTCTTAAATTAGTATATATCTATATGAAAATCAAGGTCTCTTATTAGTAGAGTTAGTTCATTAAGTTCCCCCGTCAGTTTTGTGTTTCCATGATTTCAGTTACCTGTGATCCAAAATACTAAGATACCTTGAGAGTGAGCGAGCGAGACACCATTCACATAACTTTTATTACAGTATATTGTTGTAATTGTTCTATTTTATTAATCTATTAATGTGCCTAATTTATAAATTAAACTTTATCATAGGTCTCTATATATAGAAAAAACATAGTATATAATAGGGTTCATTACTGTCCATGGTTTCAGGCATCCACTAGATGTCTTGGAGTGTATTCCCTGTGGATAAGGGGGGACAACTATAGTACAAATGTGAATTTTAATGAGAAAAACAAGTTGCTAGTCATTGTAGATAACAATCCCTGTCCTGTCTCATAAAATGTCTCCTTTTCATAGGCCTGTGTGTGTCTGTTACTACATAAATCTTTATTAACTGTCTCTTGTTTCTGCCATCTAATTTAGGGAATTATAATTCAATTTTGTTGAAAAGAAGTTACTGCTTTGGTTTAACTTTGTAAATCCAAGTCATTTCCTTGTTCAGGAACCTTTGGCTTACCATTGCCTCTAGAAAAGGGATCAAGCTCCTTAGCATGACATTTAGGGCTCTTTACTAGAGATCAGGTGGTCACCTATTTTCCCTGTGCATCTAGTACACCTCTTGTTGTAGCCACACTGACCTACTTCCTCTCAAATATTCTCCAATACAATATTTGAGAACCTGCAGTTCTCCAACGTGTTTTTTTTTTTTTTTTTTTTTTATCTTATTCTGCTGCATGTACCATTCCTGTTCCCTCTTTGTCTCTGTAGCTCTGAATCTGGCTGGTTCAGTGGTGAAAGGCCTGAGTCTTCTACAAAGCCTTTCTTGAGTGCACAGCTCAGAATCTATTTCTTTGTCTTTTTCATTACCATAGACTCGTATATCTACATCTCTTAACACACTTTGCCTTATTAGTTATATTTGTCACCTGACCGGATTGTAACTGCTTTGAAGGCAAGAACCATCTTTGTATTTGAATTATCAATTCACACAAACACTTCTTGAGTCCTGGGATACCAGTGCCTTCTCACTATAAATTCCTCTTGATTAGGGTTTTTGTTTTTATAAGAATAAGAGGAGAATAGATTGGTTCTAGTAGAGATTGGTTATCATAATCTTGTTAATTCAGGTTACTGTTTCTTTCCTCCTTTCTGTATAATGAACGTTTATATAGTATATATAATTTATGTCCTTGTAGTCCATGTTGTTCAGTATGTTACTTAGTTGTGCTATTCTTATTTGCAAGTATAAATTTTAGTTTTTGAATAAGGAATTAATTTCTCTTTTAACAGGTGCCTGAAAGATGAGATATTGTGTTCTGTAGAAAGATTAAGTGATGCTTTGGTTTTGTATAGATTCTTGAGAAGTCATATCACGGGGTGGTACTGATGATGGAGCTGAGAGCAACCTGTAGTTCCCTGCTGTCAAGTTTCTCATATGTTAAGAAAAGTCAGATCTTTTGACCCTGAGGCTTGGAGTAGGAATCTTATTCTTCTTTTGGCTCAGGTTTGCAGATTAGACCTTAGAGAAGGAAATGTAATCCTAACATATTACTTGGCTCTGCAGCATTTAATATTTGTATTACCATAATATAAATGTTTATTGATTTTTTTTAAACTTTAGAATCAATCTATAGATAAAGCATCAAAGACTTAAATTTGCAAAACAGAATGAAAAGGTGTTACATTTTTATCTGAAGAAACATCTAGGTTTGGAGGGAAAGATGTGAGTTTATTAAATTTTGATGCCAGGAAACATTGTTTAAATTAATATATGTACCCCAAGTTAAAAGAGACTAAAGGAATATGACAAATTTTATATGTGATCCTGGACTGGGTGCTTTTACTAGAGGGGGGAAAAACTGCTGTGAAGGACATATTTGGATTAGTTGACAAAATTGGAATAGAGGTGGTAGATTAGAATATTACAGCAATGTTAAATTTTCTGAATTTGAACCTAGAACTCTGGTTATATAAAAGATTATTTTTGTTAGGAAATACTACTGAAGTATTAAAGGGTAAAGAGACATTTAAAAGATGGCCCTCTTTTAAATGGTTCAGAAAAATATTTGTGTGTGTGAGAGTATGTGCACAAAAAGAAGACAATATTGAGAACTATCCTATCCAAATTCTTTGTAATAGAATGTCTTATTTAATGAAGTACAATCTTTATCCACAGAACCATGTGTTGTCATATATATGAATGCATGTACATATTAATGATTTAAAAAGTGCTTATTATATACCAGTAACAATACTAAACATTAATATACACTGTATCTTTTAAGTCTCACAACTCTTTGATGCAAACTATTTTTCTCGTTTTACAGATGAAGAAACTGAGGCTCAGAAAGGCAGCCTTTAAAGTCAGAGTTTAGTGTAAGGCAGAGTCAGGACTTTTATTTCATCTGCCCTCAGAGCCATTGCTTTACATCCCTAATTGAGATCATTATCTTCACACTCTGGTCTCAGGTTAAATGAAAACCTTTTATATAATATCTATTTTGAGTTTCTCTTTTTAAAACTTTTGTAGAAGGATTTGTTTTCCTAATTACGAATGTAAAGTAAATGTTCTTAAAGTACAAAAACTGAAAGTCCATACTCCTACTCTCTTCCCTAGGGAAGTAACCATTATTAACAATCATCATTTTTCTGTGCATGTGTAAACATGCTTCACAATTAATATAAATAATGCTTAGTCATATTTGAACTTTTTAAATTACAGAACATTTAAAACTTCTACCAAGTTGATAGAATATGTATGTACAGTCTTTGGCAATAACCTCCCTGCACACATATACCCCATGTTTATATCGTTCCATGTAATAAATTCATTGTTAAGAATCAGGGCTACAGGCCAGGTGAGGTGGCTCATGCCTGTAATCCTAGCACTCTGGGAGGCTGAGACAAGAGGATTGCTTGAGCTCAGGAGTTTGAGACCAGCCTGAGCAAGAGCAAGACACCCCGTCTCTACTAAAAATAGAAAAATTAGCTGGGCGTCATGGTATGTGCCTGTAGTTCCAGCTACTTAGGAGGCTGAGGCAGGAGGATCACTTGAGCCCAGGAGTTCGACATTGCAGTGAGTCACAATGATGCCATGGCACTCAGGGCGACAGAGCAAGACTATCTCAAAAAATAAAAAATAAAAATAATAAAATCAGCGCTGTAGAAATAGTGACTTGTGCAGAGAGGTATATGTAAACGTGGTTGTTGTGGCTTTTTTGGTGGTAATAGAAAAATGGAAACAACTTGAATGTCTCACCAATTGATGAATGGTTAAGTTATGGTATATTGGGATACTGCACTGCCATATGTATTTACTGACATAGGAAGGATTTGATATATTGAGGAAATTAAGTTATAGAACAATAAATACATCCCCATTTTGGGGGGTAAATTATGTGTGTCTTTGTACAGTCATGCGCTGAATAATGATGTCTCAGTCAGCAACAGACTGCATGTATGAGGGTGGTCCCATAAAATTTTAATGGAGCTGAAAAATTCCTATTGCCTAGTGATGTAGCCATCACAAAATTGTAGTGCAATTTATTTTTTATAAATTTAGTGTAGCCTAAGTGTACAGTGTTTATAAAGCCTGCAGAAGTGTATAGTAATGTCCTAGAGCTTTACTTTTACTCACCACTAACTCACTGACTCACCCAGAGCAACCTCCAATCCTGCAAGCTCCATTCGTGGTAAGTACCCTATTACAGGTGTACTGTTTTCTATCTTTTATACCTTATTTTTACTGTACCTTTTCTATGTTTGTATATACAAATGCTTACTGTTCTGTTGTCTGCAGTATTCAGTACAGACATACACTGTAAGGTTTGTAGCCTAGAGGCAATAGCCTATACCATATAGACTAGGTGTGTAGTAGGCTATCCCATCTAGATTTGTGCATCTGCCTCTGTGATGTTCAAACAACAATGAAATCTAATGATGCATTTTTCAGAACACGTTGTTAAGCTATGTGTGACTATATATGCATAAAGAAATGTCTGGACAAAATGATAAAATAGTTTTGTGTAGGTGAACTGAAGGGTAGTAAGTAGTGAGAAGGGAACTTTTTTTTTTTTTTTTTTTTTTTTTGAGACAGAGTCTCACTTTGTTGCCCGGACTAGAGTGCCGTGGCATCAGCCTAGCTCACAGCAACCTCAAAACTCCTGGGCTGAAACGATCCTTCTGCCTCAGTCTCCCGAGTAGCTGGGACTACAGGCATGCGCCACCATGCCCGCCTAATTTTTTCTATATATATTTAGTTGTCCAATTAATTTCTTCTATTCTTAGTAGAGACGGGGTCTCGCTCTTGCTCAGGCTGGTCTCGAACTCCTGACCTTGAGCAATCCTCCCGCCTCGGCCTCCCAGAGTGCTAGTTTAATTCAGATGTATAAATAACAGATATAATTCACAAACCATATAGTTCACTCATATAAAGTATACAATTCTCAGTATATTCATGAAGATTTACAGCCATCACCACAGTCAATTTTAGAACATCTTCCTCACCTCAAGAGGAGAAACTCCATACCATTTAACTATCAGTCCCTGTTTCTCCCCATCTCCCTCAGCCCTAAGCAACCACTAATCTACTTTCTGTAACTCTGTTCTGGGCATTTCATATACATGATCTCATATGATATTCAGTCTTTCATGACTGGCTTCTTTCACTTAATGTGTTCAAGCTTCATCCGTGTTGAAGCATGTATCACTACATCATTCCTTTCTATGGCCAAATAATATTTCATTGTTTGTATATACCACATTTTGTTCATTCATCAGTGAGCATTTGGATTGTTCCCATCTTTTGGCTGTTTTGGAATAATGCTGCTGTAAACATGTATGTACAAGTTTTTACATGGATACACAGTTTCATTCTCTTGGCTGTATACCTAGGAGTGAAATTGCTGGGTCAGATGGTAGCTCTGTTTAATTGAGGAACTGCCAGGCTATTTTCCAAAAATGATGCACTATTTTACATTCCCCCCAGCAGTGCATTGAGGCTACTTGTTTATCTTTTATACCTGTAATTTTAAAATTTCTTACCAGGGGCGTGTGTTACCATTATAATAAAATAATTACAAAATGTTATGCTACTTACTAGACCAACAGTAATGACTCAATTTTTTCCTTTTGTGCTGATAGTATAACTACCACTCTGGGGCCCAAGTTTTACAAGTCAGGTGCTGTAATGAATGAACCCCGAATAGTTCCTAAGGATTGGTCATATTTGCTCTTCATAGTTTTAAAAGGAACCTTTGGCAAGTGCTCGATTCAAATTGGTTAGTTACTTATGGTCTTGGCTTTTTTAAATGAATTTGCAATTCCTCTAGCAATTTTCTTTCCTCATATGCTTAAAGCAGCACCTCCTACTTTAAACTGTTTTTATCTGTTTTCTTATTTCCCCTTCTGGACTATAAATTCTTTAATTTCCCTTCACCCTCACATCTAGGTCTGTACCTAGTCTTGTTAGTTATACACCAAAGTATCTTTCACTTCATTTTATCAAAATACTTTGTGCTTTTATTTCATCTGTGTTGCCTGCATTCTAAATCAAGCCACCATCCTCTTCCAGGAATTGTCCCCTGATTCTCTTCCTTATTCTTTCCCTCTTCTAATCCATTTACCACACGGCAGCCAGAGTTATCTTAAAATCACATCATGTCACTCTGCTGTTTAAAAGCTGTCAGTGACTCTTTAAGTTCATTCCCCAATAACTGGGGATTTTGAGGTAGAAGAATTGCCATTATGGTAAAAAAAAAAAAAAGTGTGAAAATTTCGAATATGTGAAAGTAGAGAAGATAGTTTAATTTCCATTTATTTATCTCACTGATCTTCCAAAGTTATCAACTCATGGTGCATCTTATTTCATAGTTACTCCTACTCAATCTGCCTACTCCTTGGTGTATCACTTCATCAGTATGTGTTTCAATGTTATATCTGAAAGCTAAAAATAAATTTTTTGGGGGGGGGTTAGAGTCTTGCTTTGTGCCCAGGCTGGAGTGCAATGGTGATTATAGCTCACTGTAACCCTGAATTCCTGGACTCCAGCAATCTTCCTGCCTCAGCATCCTGAGTAGCTGAGACTATAGATGCATGCCACCACACCTGGCTGAGTATTTTTTGTAGACATAGGGTCTTGCTGTCTTGCTCAGGCTGGTCTCAAACTCTGACCTTAAGTGATCCTCCTGTCTCGGCCTTCCAAAGTGCTGGGATTATAGGGATAAGCCACCATACCTGGCCCTAAACTCTTTTTTTAAAAAAACCATCGCCATACACAAAAACCTATAACCACAATAAGATTGTCATTTACATAGAAGATTAATAATTCCAAAATATCATGAAGTAATATGTGGTCAGATTCCCCTAAATGTCTCAACTTATTTTTGTACTTTGAATCAGGATCCAAATAAGGTCCACATTGCAGTTGGTTTTCATGGTCACTTAAGTCTCTTTTAATCTATACATTTCCTTCTATCTCTTTTATTTTGTAATTACTTAAAAAATTGTTTTTTTCCCTGTAGTTTTCCATAGTGTAGGTTATTATTGCATGCTGTGTTTCATTAGCAGTTGTAAAGTAGTGATCTGATTCTTTCCTTCATGTATCAGGTGGAATACTTGCCTCATCAGCTATAACATTTGATTCTATACAGGTTCAGTTTGTATAGGGAAAGGCAAGATAGATAATTCTTTCCTCTTACCAGTTTTCAGAAATGAGAGTTTGGTTTCCAGTGGTGACGTGTGTGTGTGTGTGTGTGTGTGTGTGTGTGTGTGTGTAGAGAAAATGTGTTTCATTACGAACTCCTCATATTTAAACATACTAAAACTCAATCCATTGCAATTACCTGTTTTTGCTCAAATTTTTCCATTTTTGGCCAGTGAGTATATCTTCAAGTTGGCTCCAAAGTTTTTTTGATATACCTTCAGTAGTCTTTGATGATTTTCTTGCTTTCCAGTTTAAATAAGATGTTCCAGAGTCAACTTGTACATTTTATGTTCTAGACCTAGAATTGGCTATTTTTTTTCTCAGGAGCTCTCTGGTTCCTTCTCAACTGGGAAGTAGTCTTTAGAGGTCATAGTCTAGGTGCTTAGAATACTCGTTGCTGCTGGGTTGATCCCATAAGTTTTCTGCAGTAAGATTATTATTTCATGAAGAATTTGATTATATTCATACTTTTCACTGATTTTTAAATTGAGCTATAATTCACATCACATAAAATCTACCTTTTAAAGTATATATTCAGTAGTTTTTAGTATAATCATAATGTTGTACAAACATTACCATTACCTAATTCCAGAATATTTTCATCACCCCACAAAGATACCAAGTGCCCCACTAGCAGTCCTTCCCTATTCTCTTCTCAGCCCAGCCTCTGGCAACCACTAATGTCCAGAATAGATAAATCCATAGAAAAAGAAAGTACATTTCATATAAATGGAACCATGCAATATATGGCCTTTTGTGCCCCAGGTTCTTTCACATGTTTTCATCCATGCTATATCATGTATCAATATTTTATTCCTTTTTATTGTTGAGTAATATTCCATTGTATGTACATTATGTATGCAGAATGTACCACGTTTTGTTTATTCATTCATCAGTTGATGCACATTTGGGTTGTTTCCAGTTTTACTATTATGAATAATGCTATTAAGAACATTTGTGTACAGGTTTTTATGTGGACATGTTTTCAGTTCTCTTGGGTATATACGTGGGAATGGAATTGATGGGACATATGGTGACTCTGTGTAACTTCAGGAACTGCCAAACCGTTTTCCACAAAGGTTGCACCATTTTACATTCCCATCAGCAACATATGAGGGTTTCACCTTCACATTCCACCCATGCTTTTTAGATTAGTATCTTCATCACTGGAGTTACACTGAGTTATTTAACAGTTGTGCAAAATGTATCTGATTCATTTCCATGTAAGTTGTTGAAGATATAGCAGTACGAATGTGTATATGATGCTGTCATTAGAAATTTATCCTAAAACACAAATAGTTTTTGTATAACATTAGAACTAGAAAATTCAGTAGGTGTTTCCTTTTTCAAAGGTTTCTTTACAACAACATCCAGTTCTTCTAGTAATTTCATAACTTCAGAAATAATTTATTTGCCTTTGTCCCTCTCCTTTTTATTATAGTTAATTCCAACAAGTGCCTTCTTTGTACACCCTTACCTTCCTACCTAAAACAGCACTTCTCTGTTACTCTGTATCACCAAAACCAGCTTTATTTTCTTTGCAGTACTTACCCACTACCTAACATTAGATATTTCTTTGTTTTTAGTTGGGAAGGCAGACAGTAAAATTAGGTTCCATGACTTTTTGTTCACAACTGTCTTCCTAACGTCTAAAACAGTGCCTGAAATATAATAGGTATTGAGCAAATATTTATTGAAATGAATAAATGAGAATTTTATACTAACTTGAGCTAGGTTCTTGAGCCTAGGTCAAATCACCAAGCTTTGGTTTGGGTTTGAAGAATGGTAAGAATGATGACTGACTTGATTTATTCCTGAACCATCTGGTTCTTCATCATCATTCTAGCCTCTAAAAGGAGGAAGCAGGGAGACCCTGCTTGGTCTTCTTAGCCTCTCCATTTATACTTCTCATGTTTGGTTTGTATGCCATTCACACACTGATATCTCCCACATTTATATTACTGTCTCTAGCCGCCGCCTCCTTGATCTCCAGGCAGCCTGTGGCAACAAACCAATCCAGGCTGATTTATCTACACTTTACTTGGCGTCTTCATTTGGATATCTGATAGACATCTCAAACATATCATGTCTCAGATGGAACTCCTAATTTCTTGTTCCTTGTCTCCTATCTCTGCCTGGGGTGGGGAACCCATTTTTCTTATGGATGAATGTTCCTCATCTGTAAATGGGAAATCCTTGCTTCCAGTTGCTGAGATAAAAAGCTTAACTTCTCTTTTTCTCCCATATTTAATTCATCAGCTCAAATCCTATGGGTGGTATTTTCAAAGTATATTCAGAACCCAGCAACATCCCCCCGCTTCCATCACTACTACCTTTTAAACACTGTATTGTCTCTTGCCTGGATTATTGAAGTAGCCTTCTAATTGGTCTCCCTGCTTCCTCCTTTACTCCTCACCCCCAGCAGCCTTGTATGTTCCCCCCACCCAACAGCCAGAGCAATTCTTTAAAGTAAGTCGTCTCTTGACACTCCTCTGTTCACAATCCCCCAACGGCTCAACATGATCTGGGACCTGCTACTTCTTTGATGTCCTCTGTTCCCTCACTTACATTGCGCTTAAAGAGTTTATGTTGAATGTTGAACTCCAGGCTCTCTGAAATATCCTCTGTTTACGGAGGTTTAGCAAACCAGAAATGTTAGCTTTGCATGAGAGCAATCAAAAGGAAACAGTAACTCATTCACTTTTTATTAGCCTATCTTTGGGTTTCTAGTTGGGTATTCTTCCTGCTCCTTTTTTGTTCTTAAAAAACCAGGTAAAGCTATTAGCACAGTTTGTAAGTTTTCAGAAGAACATAGAATATTTGGGTAATATGGCGATTTTTCCATATTTTGCTTATCAGACTAAGTCAGTTTGGTTTCCACAGATGGGGGATCCATTTTGAGTTTACAGATAACCACAAAACATTCTGAAATACAAGAATATTGTTTTTGCATTTGCATGTTGATTTTAACAGATGTTTTATTATTTTCATCCAAGTTTTATTACTGTCAACATTAGGAATGTTAGGCTTCACTGCTTTTTTGCAGAAATAGGTTAAGACCAAAAGAATTTTTACATAGGAATTACTGAGTTTGGATTGGACGAGTGGGAATTGGCTGGGTGATACTCAACTTTTTCTTGGCTGACTATGGTTAGGTTTTTAGGTCTACATACATACAGTCACTTTAATTAGGGTATGACCAATTAGGGGAAAAACTATTGCCAATTTTGCCTCCTTCTATTTATTTATTTTTTTAAAGATCTCAGCATAAGGGAAAGAAGAGCCTTATTAGACACTGAAGAAGGGACGAGGATTTCTCCTCCTAGTCTGGGCCTCCTGTCATGGTAAGTACAGAAAATAACAGAGAAATTGGAGTCAAAAAACCTCTGTCCTGAAAACTTAAATGAACACCAAAATAACTGGGTAATTCGTAGTTACCCAGTTTTTTTGTGAGAAAACATTTTACTTTTCCTTTCTCGGATCTCTCTTGTATCCTTTTATTTTATTGTTTACTAGTAATAATAATTATAGAGTACTCCAGAGTATAGAGCAGTTTCATTTCTATTAACTATAATCCTGTGAGCCTAGATATTATCTCTTATTTTTCAGTCAGCTCATAAGTAGAATCAATACTAAAACATATGGTTCTTGGACTCCAGGTTTTTTATTCCTTTTCTGGGAAGTAGGATGTGGTGAAAACGTGTGAGTGTGTGTAAGTGTGTGTGTAGGTGAATTGTGAGATGGTCATCTGCATATTTATTTTTTATTTTTTTGACAAATTGTATATATTATGTACAACATGATGTTTTGAAATATGTGTACACTGTAGAATGGCTTAATCAAGCTAATTGACATACGTATTACCTCACAAGCATATATGCTTTACGAATTTATCTTTCTGGATAGAAGCAATTCCCTACCTGCCCCGTTCTATCTCTTTAAGACGGTATTTTGATCCCATACAGGTGGAGCAGCTCTGGACATCCCCTCCTACATCTTTGACCAAAAATAGGATATAATGGGCATTTTAGTGACATATGGACCATTTAGGGCCCAGTCCAAGCAGAGAAGATGGTGCATGCACCAGCCACATTTTCACATTCTCTGAGGATATGTAAAGAGTGCTTTAAGGCTTAAAAAAGAAATGGTCGTCTGTAATGTCTTCTACCTTGTGATGTTTCCTAGATCCAAACTGTTTTATGCTGGTGCACAGAGGAGAGAATTGAAAAGGCCAATGTTAATTTCAAGCTTCATTAGGGACATGTACGGAAACTGCTTTTCAAAATTAAAAACAAAGTGAAACAAAACAAACTAGTTGTGCAGAAATGTCATATTAAAAGGAAGAGAAAGGTAACAGCTCCCATCTTAAAGCTGGGCCATTTTTTTCTTAGTTTATGGGCATTACAACTTTCTGATTTGTCTTATACCCAAACATTGACTTTTACTATTATTTCTCTAGACTGTGTTTTATTGCTTTTCCCACAGAATTTTTAATGAATTGAAAAAGTGGTAGTATTTATATGGTATCTAGGCTTAGTTCTGTATTGAGGGTTGTATACCGTATAGCTAGCAACAGTGTGGTGGTTCATCTTGCCACTGGGGTCTCTGTGGTGCCTAGTAGACAGTCTTTCTAGTGTTCTTCCTGTCCTGGCCCTGCAGACATGCCCTAGAGATGCTTCTGTGTGCAGCAGTTGGGGAGCAGCATGGCCATGTGTCTTTTGTTTTTTAAATTTCTCATAAAGCAGCATTATAACAAATCTGTAAACATTCTCATGGTTCTACCACCAAAACTCAGGATTGTATTCCTTTTTAACTAGTCCATGTTATATATATGTTTTATATAGTTAGAATACATATTAAGCTTCTGTTTTGCTTATTTCACTAAATGAATTAAACATTTTCCCGTGTTAACTCATTGGATACCTTAAAGATCATTTTGTTAGCTCTGTAACATTTTGCAAGTTGAACTGTTGATTTGACAATATGCTATATTGTTTTAGCGTTTAGATTGTGTGTCCTTAATCCCTAGTTTTTATATAGAGAAATCAGGAGCAATGAAATTTTGATTTTTAATGTATACCTCTGTACTAATTGGAGAATAACATCCTCTTTTGTCTACTCTTAAAGGTTCTTAAATGAGCTTGGGTTCTGTCTTTGAGAGGTTAAGTATTATGAAAATGTTTTCTTGGTATATTATGGAAAATCTCAAGCCTATGCAAAGAGAGAAGTACAATGAACCCTCATAGACACATCATTTAGCTGCAGTAATCATCAATTCATGGCTACTCTTTTTTTTTTGAGACATAGTCTCACTCTGTTGCCCAGGCTATAGTGCCGTGGCATGAGCCTAGCTCACAGCAACCTCTAACTCCTGGGCTCAAGCGATCCTTCTGCCTCAACCTCCCGAGTAGCTGGGACTACAGGCATGAGCCACCATGCCCGGCTAATTTTTTCTATATATTTTTAGTTGTCCAGCTGATTTCTTTCTATTTTTAGTAGAGACGGGGTCTTGCTCTTGCTCAGGCTGGTTTCGAACTTCTGACCTTGAGCGATCCTCCCGCCTTGGCCTCCCAGAATGCTAGGATTACAGGTGTGAGCCACCGCGCCCGGCCCATGGCTACTCTTGTTATTTGATTTCCTCGCTCCTACCCCTTTGGATTATTTTGAAACAAATCCCAAGCATTATATCAAAAGAAATGGTATTTTTTATGGCTTTCAATACCAGTCTTAAGAAGAGTCATTGAAATTGACAGTAGGACTGGTAATTACTTTCATTTTTACATTTTTGCCAACATCCACACTAGACATGAATTTGGTTAATAGGACTAATGGGTTGTCAGTCTCTCCTCCCCACATACTTTAAATATTTATCTCTAATGATGACTTCCCCTCTGAGGTATGCACTTATCTCTCTCAACTACATAGTTTAGCCAGGAGCATAAACTGCCTGGAACTGGGTGACTGGTCCTTTTTTTCATAGATGATCCCACTGACCTTAAGGAGCTGGGTGAAGACTATGAAGTGCCAGATTCCGCAATGCCTGCTGTGCCTCTGCAATACCAGGAAATCGATGATGAGGAATACATTCTAATACTAATAAGTTACTGCTTATATCCTAGGAGAAATTTGTTTCCAAGACTCTTATCAGATCAATACCTCCCAGTTTTTCTTTCCAACTCCCCACTCATTAACCATGTCAAGTTTGGCCTCCTTTTTTCACTTGTGAAGCTTACAGAAACTATAATAAATACAGGCTGTTAATTCAGCTGTTTAGCCAAGAAATGTTTTTTGGATAAACTTTAGTCTAGCAAGTCAGTGGAGTTGGTCCTAATGTTAATTAAGACCTTGAGGATTAAATACATTTTTGTGTACAAGGGGAAAAGTTCTGAAGCCTTATAAATAGTGAGCTGAGACAATAGCTTTTAAAAAGAGCATTTATTTGATTTGACTATGAAAAATAAGTACTTCATGCTCTTGTCTTGCTGGCCTTAATTCTCATTTCTCATGTTGAAAATCATTTATTTTCAGTAGCTACTTAGGTTACATGCGTTGGTCTGGATTAGCACTCAGGTGAGTGTGCCAGCAAGAATGAATAGGTAAATGGCTTCTCTTTATATATATTTTGTAAAGCCTGCTACATTCAATTCTGTGCTAAAGGTCAGCAAAAAACTAGCCCAGGGAATCATTTAAAGAAGTAATGGATACCTTTGTAAAATGATGTTAGAATAAAAGTTTAGGCCTTATACATTTATATGAATTAAAAAGCTAGCTCGAGATGGGTGTGGTCGCTCACACCTGTAATCCCAACAATTTGGGAAGCTGAGACGGGAAGATCCCTTGAGGCCAGGAATTCAAGACTAGCCTGGGCAACATAGCAAGACCCCAAATCTTTTTTTTTTTTTTTTTTTTTTTGAGACAGAGTCTCACTCTGTTGCCCGAGCTAGAGTGCCATGGCGTCAACCTAGCTCACAGCAACCTCAGACTCCTGGCTCAAGCATTCCTCTGCCTCAGCCTCCCCAGTAGCTGGGACTACAGGCATGCGTCACCATGCCTGCCTAATTTTTTCTATACATTTTTAGTTGGCCAATTAATTTCTATTTTTAGTAGAGACGGGGTCTCGCTCTTGCTCAGGCTGGTTTCCAACTCCTGACCTTGAGCCATCCACCCGCCTTGGTCTCCCAGAATGCTAGGATTACAGGTGTGAGCCAAACACCCCAAATCTTAAAAAAAAAAAAAAAAAAAGTGGGTGGTAGCTCATACATGTAATCCTAGCCCTTTGGGAGGCTGAGACAGGAGGATCACTTGAGGTCAGGAGTTTGAGACCAGCCTGAGCAACATAGCAAGACTCTGTCTCCACAAAAAATACAAAATAGCCAGGTGTGGTATCAAGTGCCTGTAGATCTAGCTATACTCAGGAGGCTGAGGTGAGAGGATCAATTGCGCCCAGGAGTTTTAGGTTGCACTAAACTGTGGTGATACCATTAGCCCAGGCAACAGAGCAAGACCCTATCTCAAAAAAGAAAAAAATAAAAAGAAGGAAAAAATGTTAGCTGGGTGCAGTAGTGCGCATGCCTGTAGTCCCAGCTGCTTGAGAGGCTGAGATAGGAGGATTGCTAGAGCTCAGGAGTTTGAGGCTGCAGGGAGCTATCATCGTTCCACCGTATTCCAGCCTTAGTGACAGATTCCATCTCTTAAAAAAAAAAAAAATACTGGGAAGGTATATTTAAAGTGCACTTACATGTAATAATTTTTAAAAGCTTCTCCGCCTCTCATGTTTTTATAGCATTTTCTACCTACTCCCTATTGGTTTATGAGAAAAACCTCCCTAAATTCAAGATTCTCCACATCTTTTCTGTTTAGTTCTCTTTAAGTTTAAAAATCAAGAGCTACTTCTTAAGAATGCAAACAGGATTTTTTTTTTATAAAAAGGCTAGCACTTAAAAAAATAAAGGCTAGCATTTACGATAGGAAAAATGGGTTCCTTTCCAATATGACTGCCCCGTTGTTACTCCTTCACTCATTCATTGACCTCAGGAAATGAGAGGAAAGGGATAAAATGGTACAGATTGACACAAAAGTTTGCATCTAACAAGTTATTTAGGTGTTTATAGGAGTGGAGCCATTTACAGACTTCCACACCCTAGATAATTATACTTTTGGAGATCCCAGGCCACATCATATCAATCTTACTAAAACATACCAACTTCATTAAACATTTTTTTTTTTGCTATGTAAGAAATTGAAAAGATTGTTATGATTTTGCTTTTGAAATTAAGTACAATTTCTTATGATAAATAATCCTAGGGAAGTGACACTAGCATCTTGTTTCAAAATAATTGTTTAATTGTGACTGAAGTTTTGTAATTTGTTGCATTTCATGGACAATTTATAAAGTTGTAAAAGTTCTCATAACTTGAAGCCACTCACTTCTTTCTAAATTTTAAATAACGGACTTTAAAAAAAGGCCCTTAAAAAGCTTGTGCCTCAAGATCAAATGGCCCTGTGGAAGGATAGTAGCAAAGGTGCTGGATTTTGTGGGTGGGTGGGTGGCGGTTATTCAAGTCTGTTTGGCTTTTTCCATCATAGGTTAGCACTAGGAGAATGGTTTTAGGGAAAGCCTGGCTTTTGAAAGGAAACAACTCTAATTGGTATTTAGTATTATAGTGGAACAGCAGTTCTGAAACTCTTTGGTCTCAGGACCTCTATTTTACACTCTTAAATTATTGAGCCCTCCCCTCTCCAGAGGGGTTGTTTATGTGGAATATGTCTGTGTTTATCACATTAGAAATTAAAACTGAGAAATCTGAAAAAGGCTGATAAATTCATTTAAAAATAACAATATTCATTTAAAAAATAAGCAGTTACGTGGTAACATAACATTTCTGATGAAAAATAACTTTTTCCTCATCCAAAGATAATTAATATAAAGTGTGGCATTGTTTAACATTTTTACGTCTCTCTTTAATGCTTGGCTTACTAAATGACAGAGAATGCTCTTATTTACTTCTGCATCCAATCTATTACAATGTTTTGTTTGAAATATATAAAGAAAATGCAGCCTCACACAGATATGTAGTTATAAAAGGGAAGAATATTTTGTTTTCCCAGATAATTATTTGTATTTTTCTTTAATACTACACCAAAACTTGACAAGTGGTAATTCCTTTAAGGTTAGTTACAGTGTGGAATCTGTAACCGTATCACTGAACTTTTTGTATTATGTTACATTAAAGCCGTTATTAGTCTTTCTTATAGTTTAAATGGATCTTTTATCGATGCATGATTTTGTAACATCATGCATTGGTTATTAGGAAAATAATGGGTTCATTGAATAATGTAGATCTTCCAAATGTTGACATACTTCATTATATAGTATTTTTTTGAAAAGCAACATTTAATAATATCACTACCACTTTTATGATAAAAGTCCTAAGTATTGGGCAACTGTCAAGTTCATGGTGGGAGATTACAGGTTTTCTGCGATCTGATTTTTGCATAAAAGCTTTATCATTGGCAGCTAACACTGTCATTTGGGGAAAAGATCTGCCAAATGCCCTAGTCTAAATTGCCATAGTTTGTCCATCAGTTCTTCCAGTTAGAAATGGTATTTAATGAAAAAGTGGCTAGTTCAGCTTGTGATTGACACAAGTGTTTTACCTTGAGACATCCATAACACTTCAGTATGCAGCAGAGGTGTTTTACTTATATTTCCTATATACAAAAGACTTATTATGGGTCAACATTCAATAAAACAATTTTTCCTTGTTTTATCAAGGTCATTGTTAGTGAAATTGGTGCCACTGCCTAGATTGTGCTAAGGTGCCCATAGTTTTATGCACTAATTCTTTTTGCAGTATTAGTACAAAGGTCAACACAGTAAGAAAAAGCAAATGATGCCTTAATATTATGAAGGTGGTTTTGACCTCACAGAGTCCCTGTGAAGTCAGATTCTGTTGACTTCATTTTGAGAAGCCCCCTAGTAGAGTATTACCATTTTATGATTATATTTGCTATTAGGTAAAACCATAAGTGTTGTTTATAGGTAGGGTTTTTCCCCTCTGTTTGGGGAGGATTTACAAAATTGTGATAAGTCAAATATGCAGAAATGACCAGTAACTAGTTAGTATAATTCTTAGTGCTGTCAGTCAAATGTCACATTACTTTTGCTCTTTAAAAAGTTTCTGTGTAAACAGAATGCCATTATTATTTATAGTCAAGCCTTCTAGTAGATGACATTTCTCTTGTGTATTCCTATACCATAAAAATTCATAATGTAAATGATCACTTTTTTGTACAAATCATAATTTAAGTGCCATGTAGATGAGAATTTATTGTTGCTGCTTTTGAAATTGCCTTAGTAGAGATAGGTCTACTTTATAATGCAGAGTAAATGAGGAATAGTGGTTCCTCTTGGGACATTTGGTTCTTAAACTTACTTTTTCTTAAAAATCTTTTTAAAGCTTTCTGCTATGGAAATTTCACGTGTAATTAAAGTAGACTTAATGGTCTAGATGGTGAACTCCCAGTTTCATCAATTATCAATTCATGGACAATCCTGTTTCATTTATGCTCTATTCACTTTTTCCTTAATGACCTTCCCCCCATTATTTTGAAGCAAATTCCAGACATCACATTTTATTCTTAAATATTTCAGTATATATTTCTCAAAAATAGAAATTTGAGAGGAAAAAAAGTACTATATCTTAGTTTCTCTTGAAAGTAATGTACTAACAACCTATTAGTACCTAATAGAAATGTTCTAACCTCTGACACTTCCTGTGTCAATGTGTTCTCAGGCTACAGTCACCTAATATATTGGATGGAACACTTTTCAGGATGAATATTTTTTCCTTGAGCTTTTCTGCCTGTTCACTTTGGTCTTTGGACTCTCATTATGATTATGTTAGTAGACATGGCAGAAAAACTAAATATGGATGATTTCAAGCTTTGAAATTATTTTAAGGTTTTGGACTTTTCTAGGATGAAGAGACTCGGCACAGCCTTGAGTGCATCCAGGCCAATCAAATCTTTCCCAGGAAGCAGCTGATCCGGGAGGATGAGAATCTTCAGGTAATTACAGGCCACTTTTGACTGTAAAATATTTATTTAGCGTGATAGTAACTATGTAGTGAAGCTAGTGGATTGAAATAATGCACTTATGTAATATGTTTTCCTAAACCATGCATGCAGTAGAAATGTAAAACAGTTCTCATTGTAGCAAGATTTATTTCCTGGGAATTCATTATTTAAGATGATCTTCTGTCATTCCTTTAGTAGTCTAGAATTAGAATGACTAGACAAGAATATTTGAATTAGATGGGTATAAACCTATCTTCTTTAGGTTCCTTACCCACTTATGTACTGTATTTCAACTTGGGTGGCAGAGGATTTACCGTTCATTCACATGATCCATGTTTGAAGACTTTGATTTACTGCTTCAGAACTCTGAAGGATTTCTTCTTCTGTTTTGAAGGTCCCTTTCCTTGAACTTCATGGTGAGAGCACAGAATATGTGGGCCGTGCCGAGGATGCCATCATTGCCCTTTCTAATTACAGACTTCACATCAAGTTCAAGGAGTCTCTTGTTAATGTAAGTGATTGCCAACTGTTTTCCTTCTAAGGTAGATGGAGAAAGGAAGTAAAAAAACTTGTTAATGTTCTTGAAGAAAGGAGAGTCATACAGGGTTAGGTGTGAAAGCATTGTGTGTTCTGTTTTTCTCTTAAATTAGCACTGAAGGGACACTAGGTTAGCTAGCAACTCTTGATTTTAAAAGATGCCTGATTTTAAAAGATGCATGTAGTTGTCAGCTGATGTGTCCATTGTTGAGTTAACATTGAATTATTTGCACTAGATGCTATATCATTATGCTTTATAAAGGTATAAAAAGGCTGAATAGGCTTTTATTCCTCAATCTTTAGCAGTTACCAACTGCCTCAGTAGAGATAATTTCCTGGGCCTTAATGTCAGATGATGAGATGTACTTTGAGCTCACTGCAGACTCATTATAGGATGAAGTTACTCTAATAGCTCCTTAGTGGTATAAGTATAGATGTTAAGTACAATGTTTATTTGCATAATGGACTATATATTACTGAAGAAAAGGAATGCTCTCAATTCTCAAGAGCACATTTATCCTTTTTCAATATGAGGGTCCTCTCAGTGAACTGGTTCTTCCAGTGTGCTGCTGTCATTAGTAGTCTTAAATGAAACTCACAAAGGCCTGAAAGTTCATGTACTTCCATCAAATGAATGCCTTTTTCCTTCTTTACTTGCCGGTAATGTGACTTTCTACACTTCAGTGTTAGCATAGGGAAGTGTATTATGACACCTTATAAGAGCTCACGACTGTAACTCCATTCAGATTATGTTTTGGGTTCATTTTGGGATTCTTTGAAACTTGTTCATTTTACTCAGCAGTCCAAAAGTTATTCAACTCCTCAGTCACATTCTTTTTGTTTGTCAAAAGACTCAGTGGCTGTTATTTTCTTTGTAATTAACATTTATTACTTCTTGTTCTTTGTAGTTAAGAATTTATGTTCAGGGGCAATTTTGGCCTGAATTCGTTCTGGCTTCTAGCTGTGGTCATAGCTGCTATTATTATGTCAGTTTTCTGTCTATTAGCTAAAAGGACACCACGAGATTTATTAAGGAAAGTGCCATTATTAAGGCAGTGCTGTTATTTCATACTAGATAGCACTCTGTTCAGAAGGGTCCATTTGGATTTGAGTGGTTGTGATGGGGAGAGGAAAGGGTGGAAACCCCTATAAAGTCCTAGCAATCAGAAATTCCCTACCAGCTATGTAGAAGTCATGATAGTAATGATTAGTAGAACTTCCCGATGCTAATTCTGTTCTTTCAATGTTCAAATGGTTGGAATCAATGAAATTGTGATTAAATTGCATGTGGGAATGATAATTTCATATCATTGCATTTTCATATATCATTCCCTATTTGCTTATTAATTGATGGCCACGTATTTCAGAGACTGCTTTTAGATCTATATGGGAATAAGGTCTGTTGGAGAGAAAGCATGGAACTGATCATTTCACTCATCACCTTAAAGCTCTTCAGTGTTTCTTTACTACTTTTATAATGAGATCAGATTACTTAGCAGGGTGTGATGTAAGGCTGTTTGTGATCTTTGGTTATTGCCAGCTTTTCTGTCTGCTTCCCTCCTTTCCTTCTTCTCCTCTTTGTACTTGTAAAACCAGCTTCCTTGTACTATTCAGCCATACCTCACACCTCTGCATTCTCTCTTGTTTCCTGTCCAGGGAACTTCTCTTCATCTTTCAAAACTCAGTTCAAGTGATAATTTCTTCTGTGAAGCCTTTCTTAGTCCCTGTTCCTTTTCCGACAGTTAATTACATTCTCCTGGCATCTTCTGTATTTTGAACATACTTTTATAGTACAACATTTACCAGATTGTTGTTAAGTTTTGGTTATTTGTCTTTGTATGCAGCATGTCTCCTGGTGCTATGATATTCAGTAAATTTTAAATGAATTGAAATTAATGTGGGTTTGAAGTGGTCATTAGGCCATTCCCTCCCTTGGGATTTAAAGCTCATATTTAAACAGTATATTTCTGTGTAAAGAGACTGTCATCATTGTCTCTAAGGGTAAGCTTGTGAGTAGGTTGTTTACCAGAATTGTTGATCCCCATTGTGATTGAGGAAACTTACCACTGTTCTTATTTTTGATCCAATTCCTTATCTGAAAGTGTTTTCTCTGTTACTTAGCATTACAACCCTCTAAGGCTGTGGTCCCCAATCCCCGGGCCACAGCCAGTACGGGTCTGTGGCTTGTTAGGAAAACAGGGCCGTGCCTCCTCACATCACTACCTGAGCTCCGCCTCCCTTCCTCCCCCCTCCCATGGAAAAATCGTCTTCTATGAAGCCAGTTCCTGGTGCCTAAAAGGTTGGGGACTGTTGCTCTAAGGCACAGAGCCTGCATATTACTTAAAAAGCCCAAGGTAATGGCTTTGCACAGAAAAATGATTGTGCCAAAAGTATTTTGGCATTGGTGACTTTTAGCATTTCAGGTTGAGAGAGACTAGAACTTCTCCATACAAATAAATTAATCTCATCACAGTTAGTGGTAAGTTTCCTGAAATCTGGGGTTACTCCAAGAAACAATGGCCCCTCCTGTATCATGGTCTGGATAGAGACCAGAGAGTTGGTAGTGGTGATGTCACTCCCTTCTTCCTTCCCTCCTTCCCTCTTTCATTTCCTAAGCAGATAAGTAGTTCAGTAAAATATGTGAGATCAAGAGGCCTGCTTTAAAGGTTATTATGCCTAAATCAAACACACTGAAACCATCAAAGCCCAAATGTGCCAGTATATGTTGTGGCCCATGCTCCAGTTTGCATCATTTTGTATGCTTAAATCAACACATTTAGCACTTGAGAAAATGACTTACCATCAAGTTTTAAATAGCTACTTTGTATCATATATTCTCTTTTAATTTCACAGCACATTTAGTAAAATGTGTCTGTAGATTTCAATACCATAAACATCATTACTTTAACTCAGACGTATTCACGGAATATCAAGTTCCAATTCCTACGGTAAAGAAGTTCTGTAGTAGAGTTCGTGTATAGCATTTAAGGTATGAATTGCTCCCATTCTGTACTTTTCCGAAACCATATTTTTGGGTGTATTTCTTTGAAGCTTAGATAATTTATAAACAAGTGTTTAAGTGGAATTCATAAAAGTTTAAAACAATTTTTTTTTTTACATAATTCAATAGACTGCTTCTCAATCTGCTGCTTCTGAAATCCCAGTAAGTAGCATGAGAATCCTAGACGGTTGCTGCACCTGTGCTTGGAGCAGATTGGTTTTGAGTGTCAGATGCTCACTTTGCGTATCAGCAGAATGTGTCCTCTCTGCATGAATCCTTTTCCTCTTACCAAAGTTCTAGTGGTGTATGCTATGGTGAGAACAATTCATGGGGTAGAGGATAAAGCCCTACAGTTTATACATAAGCAGACAGAATCGTGACCTTCAAAAAATGTAGACCAAGTTTCAACCAGAAATAATTTGTAAAATCAACATTAGTATTTAAGAGGACAATAAAACTTCTGTTTCCGGACTGGTCTGTCAGTGCCTCTTAGGAAAAAAGTGGAAGTGTAGCAGCTGGAAACACGTTTCCTTAGCATTTCTTCACGTTTTCCCATTGTCTAACTGTAGTACAGTAAGCATTTTTGTTCCCCATGCACCAGAATGTGGTTATTGTTAACACTTAATGTACTTTGGGCTAGTATTCATATACCAGTGGAGGCCTCTGAAACCAATACTAGAGGCTTATACATGTCAAAGGTGACCAATAGTTTGGGTCTTTAACCTATGACAGTCATCTTCCTCTGATCGGAGAAAGTCCACAGTTTATTACAGATTTCAGATTGAGATTCATCACTTTATGTTCACTGTTACTGCCATTTTTACTTCATGTGTATAGAAGATTAGTAATTCCCATTCAAGCTATGAAAAGGGCATTTGTTTTTAAAAGGGTAGAAATTATCCGCCTTTTTAAATTCTGGTGCTTAAAAGTAATTCACATGCATGCATGCACACACACATGCACACCCAAAATGAACTGAGGAGGTAAATACAGTAAGGTATGATGGTATCCAGATCCATCTGGAATGTGACAGTACTGTGGATCTTTAATACCTGTGCATGTCTGTTAAAATTTTTAACTACTGCTCTTCTGCTTTTTTTGGATTGATGCTCTTAAGGGTTTTAGTGCCCGTGATGTAACTTTTGGCCTTTTGAGGAATTGTTTAATAGCATTGAATGTGTTTGATGCATTGTTTGAGCATGAGTTTGGTGGAATTAATGTTAGGAAAAGCATTGTAAAGGGAAATAGAGTTATCTGGCAGGTAGAAGATGGAGGAGAAAGGGGCAAAAAAAGAAAGTAAGTTGCTATGAGACATTGAATTGGTGTGCTAGAGAGGGTTTGAAAGTGATTTTAGACTACTTGCTATTCTTCCACAAATGAAATTGCCTTTAAGAAATCTTGGTTTAAGGCTGGGCGCAGTGGCTTACGCCTGTAATCCTAGCACTCTGGGAGGCCAAGGTGGGCAGATCGCTCAAGGTCAGGAGTTCGAAACCAGCCTGAGCAAGAGCGAGACCTCATCTCTACTATAAATAGAAAGAAATTAATTGGCCAACTAAAAATATATAGAAAAAATTAGCCGGGCATGGTGACACATGCCTGTAGTCCCAGCTA
>CAUYRT010097638.1:0-10393 GCA_963574885.1 Lepilemur ruficaudatus
TTATCTATTTTTTCTTATGTTGCTTGTGCTTTTTGCATCAGATCTAAGAATTCATTGCCAAATCCAAGGTCTCAACGATTTATCCCTATTTTTTTCTGAGAATTTCATAGTTTTAGCTCTTACTTGAGGTCTTTGTTCAAGAAAGAAAGAAGAGAGAGAGAGAAGGAAGGAAAGAAAGAAAGAGAGAGAGAAAGAGAAAGAAAGAAAAAGAATGAAAGAAAGAAAGAAAGAAAGAAAGAAAGAAAGAAAGAAAGAAAGAAAGAAAGAAAAGAAAGAAAGAAAAGAAAGAAAGAGAGAGAGTAGGGGAGGGAGGGAGGAAGAAAGGAGGGAAGGAAGGAAGGAAGGAAGGAAGGAAGGAAGGAAGGAAGGAAGGAAGGAAGGAAGGAAGAAATTGCCAGAAACCATTTCTGAGAAAGTCCAGGCATTAGATTTATAGAAAAGACTTTAAAATCAACCATAGTGTGGAGTGATTAGAAAATATTATTGGCAATATGCTCAGAGTAAAACATTTGAAACTTTATTTTTATGATACTGACAACGCCACTAACTCTGCTTTTTATTTTTAGCACAGCTCTTTGTCTACTTACTATTCTCCTACATTCAGCTTTGGAAGCAGAACTTTCAACTCTTCCCTTGCTCCAGATAAGGGAGAAAGGATAGTTCTCTTAAAGTTGATGTTCTGCATTAGTCTGAAAGACAATGTCATCTACTCTTTGATTGAATCATTGAAAAGGTATGGATCTGTGGAGAAAAATGACAATGCTACTCCACTAGTGCAACTCGAAGTGCTGGCCCTTGGCTTGTGTGTGCACTGGTCCACAATACGGCAAAGAAATTGAGAGTGTTTAGAAAATTTTACAGCAATTTCACAGAGTAATTCTATGTCTTTTCAAAATAATAATAAAAGATTGGGTAGTATTTCAAAGGCTTTCTATTTCATTTGTCTAAGGCCTTATTTTTATTGTATTTTATGGAAGCACTGATCCACAAAAAATTGGAAAATAAATTTAAAAACTAGTTCTTTTTTATAGATAGTTAAGAAGTACTGTGCCAGGCAGCTTCACCAGGCCTTCTGAGTCTGTTTTATTTGGAAGGAATGCAATGACTCGCTACAGTACCAAAGATGTCTATATGCAAGAACAAAATTAACAAACTATCAGCTAGACTGACAAAGAAAAAGAGAAAGGACTCAAATTACAAAATCATGAATCAAAGAGGGGACATCCCTACCATTTTTAGATCCCTTCTTCTTTCTTAAAGGACCACTGTTGGTTTTGTTGATTCTCTCTATGATTTTCTATTCTCTCTTCTGTTTATCTGTCCTCTAATTTTGATCTTATCTTCTATCCATCTCCTTCCTCTGAAGTTGGCTGTTCTTTTTCTAGTTTTAAGGTAGAAGGTTAGGTTATTGTTTGAGATCTTCCTTTTTGACGTAGGCCTTTAAAGCTATTAATTTCCAGCTTAGTACTGCTTTTGCTGTGTCTTATAACTTTTAGTATGTTATGTTGTCAATTTCACATATCTTAAAATATTTTCTAATTTCTCTTGTAATTTCCTCTTTATCCTATTGGTTATCTAGGAATTTGGTATAATTTTCACTTTCCATTTTTATATGTAAATTTCCCAAATTTCATTCTGTTATCGACTTCTAATTTCTTTCCCTTGTAATAAGAGAACATACTTTAAATAATTTCAGTCTTGCGGGGTGTTTCAAAACTAGTTTTGTGTCCTAACTTATGGTTTATGCTGAAAAATGTTCCATGTGCAGGTTTGAAGAATACATATTCTGCTGTCAAATCTGAAGTGATCTGTAGATGCCTGTAGGTCTAGTTAGGTCTAATGCTCAAGTCTTCGATTTTCTTGCTGATCTTCTGTCTAGTTGTCCTTTAGTTTAATTAAAATGGGGTATGAAGTCTCCAGCCTTCACTGGAACTGTCATTTTTCCCTTCACTTCTCTCGGTTTTGCTTCATGTACTTCGGAGCTCTGATGTTAAGTGCATATATGTTTATATTTGTGATATCCTCTTGATGGATTGAGCCTTTTTTCATTATACAATGTCCTTCCTTGTCTCTTGTAACAATTTTTGTCTTAAAGTCTCTTTCATATAATATTGGTGTACTCACTCCATCTCTTTTTTGGTTACTGTTTGCATGCATGGAATACCTTTTTCCAACCTTTTATTTTAAACCTCTTTGTGTCTTTGAATCTAAAGTGAGACTCTTGTAGAGAGCATAGAGTTGGATATTACTTTTAAATCCATTCTGCCAATCTCTACTTCTTAAATAGAAAGTTCAATAGATTTATACTTAATGTGATTATGGATAAAGAAGCATTTATTTCTGCCTTTTTGCTACGCATTTTTCAATATGTTGTATCTTTCTTTGCTCCCCAACTCCTCCATGATTCTCTTCTTTTGGTTAAATAGATATTTTCTAATGTACCACTTTGATTCCTTTGTCATTTCTTTTACTATATTTTTGAGTTGTTTCCTTTGTAGTTTCTCTGGAGATGCCAATTGATATCTTAATTTATAAGATTAAGAACAACATGGTTCTGACTAATATCTGTTCCATCCTATCATTTATCTCTCCCTCCCCCCGCCTTGTTTTTCTTCTCCTATTGTACTGGACAAAACTTTCAAAATGTTGTTAAATGGAAATAGGAATAGTTGGCACTCTTATTTTGTTCCAATCTTTTAATTTTAAATAATAATTGAGTCATTATGTAGACCTACCACAAAGGAGTGCTGAACATGGGTGGGGGAGGGGGGTGACAAATAAGCCAAATCCCCTGCAGGGCATAGAGTATGTGCTCATTAAATATCATTGAGTGAAATTATTATTTTATGTGTGATCTATTGTCATGTTTACAACCTTCCCTCTTCAGTTCCTGCCATGCTCCTCATCCTCAGCTGATACCCGCCTCCATTCCACACTTTCATTTCACTGTGGTTTTGTGTGTGATTTGCAGTTTGAAATGTATTCCTCCTCTAATCTGCCCATAAAGACACTGTTTAGCTTTATATTATAGGACAGCTCAGCATTAACTCTTTCTAAAAATGTTATTTAATTTCTCCTTTGAAAATAAGATTCCCTTCATTGTTCGCTCTATTTTATCCCGGAACCCCTGTTTTGCTCACCCTGGAACATTTATAACACTCTTGTTTTGCATTATAAGGATATATTTACATGCTTGTTATATTGCAAGAATGTAGTTATTTTTCCCCTTTTTGCCTTGCATTATAAGGATATATTTACACATTTCTTCTCCCAACTAGATTGTAAACTTCTTACAATTGTTGAGAATATTTTCTGTGTTTGTATCTTAAGCATAGTATCTATCCTATTGATGGGTGATACTGCATGTTGAATAAAGAAAGATAGTGATGATTCTATTTATCATGTAGTGTAAAGAGCCCAGAGATGGGCTGGGGTAAATGACTGACAATTGTCCCATGGTTAGCTTTCCAAGAATACTGCAATAATGGAGCCTCATTTTCATGTCCAATTGGAGGTGGAGAAGCAAGTTTAGGTGAAAAAAAAACAGACCTTCTCTACTGTTCTGCAGCACCACCACCGCCTACCCACCTAGCACGGATGCTGGCTCTCAGGTGCACCAAACTCTACCATATAGTTTCCTACCAAATATTATCATGACTGCCTAGTTCTCTCTGATGACAGTAAGAAAGCTGAGGGTTACTTATACCAAACTTTGACATGCCTGGGGAATTACATTGTCATTAAAAACCACCATGTGAACCTCAACAGACATGCTTCTTTTGAGCAATCATGTCATCTATGCTCTTGGTTTAGGAATAGCATGAGGCTCCAGCAAGCTAATATTTATCAAGAATGCCCATGTTAAATGAGACAATGCAATATGTGGTCATACTGATCATGGCTGGTTACTTAAAGGAGAAGGATGGCCTCATGGTGCCAGGTTAGATAAGTAAAAACATGAAGGTCTCACCCAGGGAGGCAGAGTGCTCCATCCATGCCAAGGCTGTGATGTGTTCTCACTTAGCTTCTGCTGTCGTCCCCAGGTTAAGGCTTTATAATTCGTGATTTAGCTCAAAAGACAGCATCTATATTTATATTGAACACCAGTGGGGAGACTGCATCATAATGAATGTGTGCTTTACCATTGGCTAAAGCATAATAAATGTGATGCTATAATTATCCATGTTTTCATAAATCTTAATCTTTAAAAAAACATAGTGTGCCTGGCAAGCAGGCTCAGGATTCTCCATTTGTTTTTGTAATGATATGCAGTTTTGCATTGTATTTCTTTGTGTCAGCCTTTTGACAATATACAGTTTAACACTATACTGCACTTTTTCTGATTACCTTATGGTTACCCATATTAAAATAATATTTAAAAATAAAATAAAATCATAGTTTTGTGGTCCAGCCCTGACACATAATTCCACTCTATGTAAGTTCTATAATGTAGCCACAATCCATAGAAACAGTCCCCACCCACATCTGTCATCCTCTCCATTCCAGATGAAGTTTACTAGTTGACTGAAGTGGTTGGTGTGAGGGACCAAGTAGGACAAAGTCAACGTTCTGTCCAATATTACTGTTAGCTATGGCCTTGACAGTCTAACATTACTGGGTGAATGTTTGCCATCTAAATGATTTTACTTTCCAATTCATTTATTCATTCCTTCATTTCACAAATATGTATGAGTGGCTCAATTTGGTAGACACTCTTCAAAATACTGGGAATATAGCAGTTCACAAAAGAAAAAGAATCATTGCCTTGCCAGAGCCTAAATCTTTTGGGGGAAGCCAGACAGTAAATCAAGCATTGCCTTTATTTTAAATCATTTAGTCAGGGAAAGCTCCAATGACACTGTGACAATTGAAAGATTATCCAAATAAAATGCAATGACTTAATTATCTCAAGCAAAAAAAAAAATTTTAAATGCCTTCTAATAAAGTTTTTCGCTTTTAACCCCTTATTGGAGAGCAAGTAAGAGAGAATTAGACAAAGGATCCAGTTTGACTTAGTTAGAGAGTCAAAGTATAGCCATGAAATTTACAAAAACTGCTTTATACTTTTGTCTTGGGAAAGCTTAGCTCCCATCGTCCTATCTCCCAGACTAGTTTCCTTATGCTTGGATTGGGGAATTACTCTGTGGCAACCACATACCATGAGTGAAAAGCAGAATTCCCTCCATTTTTGATATCAGGAAAGTTCCCCGCCTAAAGTCTATTGAGATACACACACACACACACACACACACACACACACACACAATATAATATATATATGTAAATATATATATATTTAGATGGGGTGGCTGCTTAATTCTAATTTCTAAAATTGATCTAGCTCACTTTTTCTTGGGTTGTTTCTCATTAGTTATATATCCACTCATGAGTTGATGGGCATTTAGGTTGATTCCACATCTTTGCAATTGTGAATTATGCTGTAATAAATATTCAAGTGCATGCATCTTTTTGATGAAAAGTCTTCTTTTCCTTTGGGTAGTTATCTAAAGACAGAACATTACTGAAGAGAAATTAGAGGTTCCTATTTTTTCCACAGAAATGTGAATCATATCTGGATTCATTTAAGTCTTTTCCCTCTGGACTCTGAGTAAGTAGAACTCTACCACCATGGAATTATGGAAAACAAATTTGTGATAATAATTATTCTACAATATCACCCAGATTTACAGATTGATGGACATGAAAGAAAGGTGACAGGTTAGAATTGAGGAGTGGCACACCACCAGAGAAGATGGGGTCCACAGGGGGCACTGCAAGTCCAAGTCCTCAGGCTGAGATTGCCTCGACTTCACACCCATGTCACCATGGCAGCTTTGGGAAAATGAGAAGGCTAGGCTGAGTTTCCGTAGGCTAGTGCTACTTGGGAAAATTTACCTACGAATCTGGTGTAATCCCTACATATGCAATATTTCCCCTACTTCTCTTATTTCGTCATTATAGCCATGAATTCAGGGCTGGCTCAGTGAGCAGATCAGAGCCAAGCCAGCACCAATATGGGCAAGCAGCAGGAGCATGGCTCTGGACTAAACCCTGAGCACAATGTGGGCAGGATTGAGTCCATGTCTTCAAAACATAGATCACCAGAAATGTCAGAAGGAAATACCACATAATGAATGCTTTTTTTAAGACAGGATAACTTTTCTGCTATTCTTAATGTTTCTCCCACAATTCTGTCTAGCTATGTGCCAGATGATGGACCATGACCACCCATCCCTTTCCATTTTTGTAATTGTGATCACAGTTAAATATGAGATTATTCACCTCCTATCAAGGCAGCCTAAATCCCTTCTGTGACCTGTAAGACATAATAGCCTTTTCTTGTACCTGCTATCTAAGAGTTAAGCCCTCTTCTCAGCACACATGGGCTTTCAGATGGAGGACTTTGCCATCTCCTGTCTGGTAAAGGGTTTGCTCTTCATGGAAGAGTTTTAATAATACCCCAGTTGTTTTTCTCTCTTCATAGATTTTCTAGTTATCTAAATTTAACACAGATGGTTCCAAAGGGAGAGTTCAGAAAAGCTTCTTGTGAATGCAAGGTACGCTTTTTTTCCTCCTGTTTTTTTCTTTTAACATTTAAGGTTTCTTATGCCAACACTAAAGTTTTTGGAGAATTTTTGTAGTTAGAATTCAAAAAAAATGACTTGAAGTAATTTTGCAGTAATTTCTAAAGATAGGCTCATTTAAAATTTTGGTTTTATTACCTTCAGAAACTAGGCCTGAAAAGCTCTGATGACTGGCCAGTAGCCCAAGTACAGAGATGTGGCATATCCTCATTGCTTTCTCTCTTAGTTTTAGGAAAATATATCAGTAGCATAAACATCTAACATTATTTATTAAATGCTTTGTGCAAGGTGCATGGTACCTAGTAGGCTGATTTAAAATCATTATTTTTATATATTCCTGTCTCTCAGAGAGCTATCTCCACACTGCAAGTGATAGAACTTAGTAAAGAGACTTACAGGATAATATAGGCTTTGGCTACATTGTTTTTTATAAAAATTGTGTATGGGAATAGAACAGTAGAAGACATTTTCTCTGGATATTGTCCCTGATGTTCTGGCTTCCAAGGAGCTCTGGATAAATCCTCACAAGGCCTGGGAAAAGATGTATCCAGAAAAGTCTTTTGTGGTCATAAATATCCCCAGAACAATGTACACAAGCTCTCCTGAAGCATTTGCCATTTCTTTTTCTTTCATTTTTACCCCCTGCATTCATTTGGCAAAAGAGGTGGTCAAATTTGTTAGGCAATTTTCCCAGCTTCTCTTTAAACTGATGTTAGCCACAATAGCATTAGACCTCAGTTCAGGAGCCTTTGTTACCTACAATGCAAGCAAAATCCTCTCAGCCTGGACTCTGATACCTGCCAGACTCTCATACTGAGATGGATGGGATTTGTTCACTCGTCTGTATCACGGAGAACCTCTACTTTCCCTACGTTACATTCAGAAGGAGGGAAGAAAAAGATGGGCATATGATTACTAATAGATAAGGCATTACATTATTTAGTGTTAGATATTTACGGTAAGTACCACAGTAATTCAGGAAAGACAACAACAAAAAAAATTTACCTCTGAATTTACGTTGGAATGAATTCTGGATTAGGGCATATTTCCAATGTTGGCAAAATGCTAACACATCCTAGCAGTTGGGAAGAACTCTTTTTGTCACTTTTGTCATGTACTCAGGGGCCACTCCACCATGTCTATAAAGGCAAAGCTTAGAAAAACAGATCAGCTTGGAAGGATATGCTAAGTGACTTCCGAAATAAATATGCTATTTTTATTTAGGGTATACCTGCAAAGTTTTTTTTTTTAAATGCTTTATTTATACTTTACAGAATATAGTAAAGTACATAAAATTATACATATTTTTTTTCTGTGTAATGCAGCTAGGGATATTGATGGAGATTATTGGAGGCATAAAAAATTCCTCAAAGCTACCCCTCGGTGTTGCTATTATTAATAAAGGGATACAGAGTCTGGGGCTCTTTTTTTGCAGTCTGTATGCAATTTTTAAATGCCACAAATAAAAGAATGGTTCCAATCAACAACAAATTCTTCCTCAATCTTACTTCTCAGGACGACTTTTCTTAGTTCAACTTCATTACTCCCAGCCACTACTGCCTGATTAAATCTCATTATACTTAGCAGTGCTCTGATTCTTTTGTCTCTTTTTATATTTACATCTGTAACACAATATCCCTTTATATTAATATATCATTTTATATAGTTACATATCTTTTTATGTATTTAATGTGTAGTTGCATGAAGGCTGTTATAAGTTCTTTGGGAATCTAAGAAAATAATCTCTGGTAAAAGAGATACAAGGAACCAGTGACTATTTTGAAGTTGACTGACTTTACCCTTAGCCACTTTGGTGAGATTGCTTTATTGAAAACGCTCTGTTTCTCGCTAGACTTTACCGAGCCTTACGCAAGATAGTCAGTATTGTACGCTTCTTGACACAACCTGTGAGAAGCCAAGTTCAAGGATAGAGCAGTGTTGTCTTTGAGCCTAGTCTCTAGTGATGGCAACTATGATTATTGCACAAGCTCCCCAGAGTCCAGGGTCTTGGCCAGGAGCTGTTCCCTCTGATGACAAAGCAGGTGTCTGAGCACAAGAAAGAATTCCAAAGTGCCTTGGAAAGTCTTGCTTGATTTGTAAATAAATATTTTCCAAAAATAGTCCTTTTTGCAGAACAAGTTGTATATTTTTCTTTCCCTTCTTATGTTGTTTTCCCCAAAAAGATTTAGAATTAATATTCAAGAGAGAAGTATTTTCAGAATGAATATTATTGTTATAAAATTTGTAATAGTTAATTACAACCCCAAAAGTGATTCTTGTTGAATTTTTGCATTTTGGTGTTAGAAAAAACCTACTACTTTCTCTACTACTAATTTCAAATAATTTATAGCACTATATATAATTTCAGTCCTGAGGATTCAGTTAAAATTAATGATTATATCTCCGTGTTTTGTCATTAATATCCTTTTGTACTGACTTTTGTACAATTTCTTGTTGCCTGGTGAAATTCTACATTTTCCAACTTTTATAAATTGAACCTTGTATAGGAAAGAAAAGAAGGAGGAGAAGGAGGAGAAGGAGAGGAAACAGAGCTTATCCAAATGCACTTAATGAATAAATAAAATATAAGATAGCAACTCCTTTGTCATACCACACTTTATTCCACTTGACATACTATACTCTTACTGTAAGCTTCATGCAATGGAAATTATATGCCCCTCCCTTAGCATCCAAAGCAATGTCAAGGGGCAGAGGAGGAATTTAATAGATGTTAGTGGAATGCATAAGCAAGATGGTATGCTTCCTAGTTCTCCTGGCTTTTACATCTGACACATGTTACACACTAATTTCACTGTTTTTGCCATTAAAAGTGTGTGCCATTCTCACGGTGGTTTTTGAGCTACCCCAACTGATCAATTCTTCTTACGTAGGAATGAAAATTAGTGATACCACATGACAAAATGACACTATGAAGATAAATTTCTTGTTAGAATAATTGAATCACCATGGGAAAATTTATAGGAAATATAAAATACAAATGTTAGATGTTTAATTGAGAATCAAAGCAGAGAAGTTAAAATTTTAGCATTGAAATAGCTACCATGTTCAATAGTAAATAGCTGCCATGGATTGGCAGAATCAATATTGGTAAAAGGTCCATACTGCTTAAAGTGATCTACAGAATTAATGCAATCCCCATCAAAATATCATCATCATTCTTTGTAGATCTAGAAAAAATAATTCTATGCTTCCTATGGAACCAGAAAAGACCTAACATAGCCCAAGCAATCTTAAACAAAAAGAACAAATTGGAAGGCATCAGTCTACCACACTTCAAGCTTTACTACAAGGCTATAATAACCAAAACAGCATAGTACTAGCACAAGAACAGAGATATAGATCTTTGGAACAGGACTGAGAACCCAGATATAAAACCATCATCATATTGTCATCTAATCTTTGACAAACCAGACAAAAATATACACTGGGGAAAAGAATCTCTATTCAATAAATGGTGCTGGAAAAATTGGATAACCACATGCAGAAGATTGAAACTGGATCCACACCTCTCACCTCTCACAAAAATCAACTCATGATGGATAACAGACTGAAATTTTAGGAATTCTAGAAGAAAATGTTGGGAAAACTCTTATAGACATCAGTCTAGGCAAAGATTTTATGAAGAAAACCTCCAAAGCAATCAGAGCAACAATAAAAATAAATAAATGGGACCTGATCAAATTAAAAAGCTTCTGTTTCAATAGGGGAAAGGAATTCCTCAAAAACTGATTCATGTGATTAACTGTACACCTCGGTAAATTCACTGAAAATCATTTAATTGTACACTT